>WBNM01002959.1:9224-25188 GCA_013399055.1 Ramphastos sulfuratus
AGAATGGTGCTATCTTGGTGGACAGCTTATAGTAGGGAAGCAGATGATTCAAAATGTTTGAGCAAATTACTAAAAAAAAAAATCAATTATTAAAAAATAAAATTAAATTTTAAAATGGACAAATTAAAAAAAAAAATTACTCTGAGATCTGGTGACTACAGACCAGATATAATAGACAAAAATTTGTGTGGTTAAAGCTGGCCACTCCCATTAGCTGATCCACAAATGGTTGTAGTACCTGACAACTTAACTTTCCAGCAAAAGGAAAGGCTTTCAGTATATTTGTATGAGAGAATTAAGGGAGATTTCAGACATAAGAATAAATAGTACTTTAAAAAAATATATTTAAATTTCTAATAAGTGAAATTTCAAACCCAATACTAATACTATTAATAAGACATCCCTCTGGTAATCTGATTATTTCTGTGAAGACAAAATAGTGCATGAACACACAGCAGCAGAACAGAAGGTGATGTCTATAGCCTTTATCCTTCCATATCTATGCCATAAGTACACTTTTATCAAAGACATGTGTCCAGAGGGTACAAGAACAGAATGTGTTTTCTCTGCAGTTTATTCATTTGAAACTCTGGATGTTCTTTATTCTTCTGCCTGGAGCCCCAATATTTCTGTCCTCAGAGACATCATTAAGTTGCATTTCCTTTTCCAATCAAAATTAAAATATCATCCCTCAAGGACTGTCCCGATGCCCATTTCATACTAATGGGGCTCCGAAAAGATTTTGAAGAAATCTTTTTGCTTAGAAATTTTCACACTTAAATTACGTATTCTAGGTAAATCCATCTCTCTGTGTCTCTGCTTTGTCAATATGATCCTCCTCCACAAAATATACTAGTCACTAGGGTAGGTTCTAGAAAGAAGACCTATTAAATATTAATGCAGGCAAGTAGAGGTGATAATCCAGTAATATTTGTTGAAATTAATATTCCACAGTGTTTTGATTATAAATTTTATATATATATTGACCTTATAATAGTCTTCCAGTATCTGAAGGGGGCCTACAGGAAGGCTGGGGAGGGACTATTGACAAGGTCTTGCAATGACAGGACAAGGGGCAATGGGTTTGAACTGGCAGAGGGGAAATTTAGACTGGATGTTAGGAGGAAGTTGTTTGCAGTGAGGGTGGTGAGACACTGGCACAGGTTGCCCATCAAATCTGACAACCAAATATTTTCTGCTTGAGTCATCTTGCTGTGTCAGCTAGACTCTTTGGTAATATTCACTTACACCATAATGAGCATGACATAGCTCTTTGAAACCCATAAACATATATGCATTTACTCTTGGTCTCTCACTTACCTTCCTTTACCATGCCACTCACTCCTAGTTGATTACTAAGTTAGTAATATTCAAATTCCCAGCCTCATATCCCATTTGATGCTTCTCTGCCATTTATAGAAACATCATCTAGGTCACTCTCCTGCCTTTGTGACTGAAAAGCCATGACTAAATCTTTCCTGTCAGTTTACTGAATGTTCAAGACTCTAAAGATGAAGAATGTGAGATATATTACAATGCTTTTCTGTCCTAAGCTTTATCTTCACACCTAGCTCGAACAGGTCTTTATGCCATTTAGCAATTGCTTTCTGTCCTCTTAGTTCCGTGGTGCTGCCACTACCAGCAGACAGATCTCACTGTCTTCACAAAGCACATGGTTAAAGACTGTTGAAGGAAGGTAGGTAGTAAAAAAGAATTAGAGGAAATGTGTGTTTTGTAAAGCAGATCCTTGTCTGAGCAGAGAGCTGCTATGAAATCCAGAAAGTGTTTGTGGAGGCTCTCTGAGTCTAGGTCAAAGAGAATGCAACACTGATGACATTGTCTAGGTCAAAGAGAATGCAACACAGATGATGTTATGGGAAGTCTATTACAGTCTACCTGACTAAAACAATGTCTGTGATGGTGTCTATACACAAGTAGCAGGAATCCTCTGATCACAGCCATTGATCTATATGAAGAATTTGTATTATCTGAACAGGGAACACAATTCTTAAAGTCACCCTAGAAGTCTCTAAAGACTACTGCTTATGATTTCCTAATTTAAATGCTAGAGCAATCAACCAGGGAAATATTCTATTTGACCTGATGCTCAACGAAGAACAAAACAGTTGTGAAATGTCATCACAGACAGCAGTTTTTGTTGCAGTGACTGGAAGAAGACTGAAATCAAGTTTTGGAGAAAGGCTCACCTCAATCTTTGAGGGTAGATTAACTTCTGCATGTTTTAGAAGGTAGACAGGAAATTGACAAATTAGGGACAACTTAACAAAGCTGGACTTATTCATGTATAGGATATCAGAGCAAAGTCTCCTGGAGTTGTTGAAGGAGCTGGCCAAAGTGAATACAAGGTTACTATCACCTATTAAAACCACTGAAATCAAGACAGGTCCTCCACAAACCAAAAAAAGCAAATATTACATTTACTTTAAGGGAGATCAAGGGAACCCTAAACCAGGCAGCCTCATCTTAAGCACTAGAAAGATCACAGGTGGTGTTCATTGGAAATTAGTTTTCAAACACACAGGAGATATAGCAGTCCTTAGGAACAATACACACAAATTTACCAATGACAAATGCATGCTCCACCAGACTTAATGGTTTTAGTCATGACACGTGGGTTCAGTGTTGGTGTACTTTCAGCAGGGATCTGGGTGATGACACAAAATGCAATCTCAAGAGATTTTTGGATGATGTTTTGTTAAAAAGAAGGACCAATACAATGAATGGCAACAATTTAAGCCAGCAGGATCTTCAAAAATTTATGGATTGTGCTGAGAGAAGCCTCATGAAGTTTAACAGGCAGAAGGGCCATGCTCTGCACCTGGGGTGAAATAGCTGTGGCTGGTGGGGACTGACTATCAGAACAGCAACCAGGCTGAAAGGACTGGAGGGTGATGGTTGAAAACAAGGCCAACAACATGCTCTTGCCCTGAGCTAGATGAACTTTGCAGAATGTTCAGCGGAGAACTACAAGGGGCCTAAAGCACATGACTGACATGGAGAGGTTGAGTGAGCTGAGTTTGCAGTCTGGCAAAGTTAAAGCTAAGGGCCATACTTGAAGTATAATTGCAAAAATAGCAGAGCTAATCTTTGTAGCAGTAGCAGACAATGAAAAAGGGGCTACACAAAGGACAGTGTCTTCAAAGTGTGAGCTCGGCAGATCAGGTAGCACATTGGAAAAATAATTCATAGCGCAGCACTTCAGCAATATAATCATAGAAAGTGTGGGCACACCATGAATGAAGGTTGTGAAGCTAAAGCCCTGGTTTATCACTTCCAAAAGGAAACTGGAATAGATTATACCCTGTAATCCCTTCTAACCAGCATTTTATCATTCCTTGGATTCTCTGCAGACACAGCTACCCAAACTGCAAAAGTTTGAAAGTTTGAAGGTGGAGTGATACGTTTTATATTTTAATATTTATTAATTCACATTTTGCAGGCCTCAGTCCAGGAATCTCATATTCATTGTGACCTTTACTGTTACTTTTCTCCATATTACAGTTTAGTTCTTTCATCTAGGGTCTTATAATATATTTTCAGTTCACTTGTGAGTGAGTCTTTTTAAAAAAAACCCCTAGAATATTGCTTCCATTTTATTTTGGTTTTACTTTCACTCCCTTTTGACACTCTACATTTTATCATTCTTTACTAACTCTTCTCTGGAAACAATAAAAAAACATGAAGAAAATTTTAATCTTAGTTAGAATCTTATTTTAATAACTGATCAACTGTCAGAAAACTAAAAATTTTACAAACTAGAAACAGATTAGTTATATAGTGGCAATTTCACTCAGTTCATTCTACTCAAAATGTCATTTTGTTAGTTGGAATAAAGTCATAACCAGGTATATGGAAATATTTCTAATCCATTCCAAAGATATTCTAAAGTAGCATTGTCTTAGAAAAATTGGTTTATACAGCCTGCAACAAAGACAGTGCCTTTACTCAGGTTTTCCACACAAATACCAATTATTTCCTTTCCCTAAGATAAAATGAGTCCAAGATATATTAAACTAAGTGTGTAACACAATAACAAGCTGCATTATCTGCTGCTCAGTGAAAAGAACAAGACATATGATCAGCAAGCAGTAAGGTCTTAAGTTTTATGATGCTATAGAGGTAGCTGAAAAACAGACATAAGAACAAACTAGAGGTCTCTGGTACCAATATCAAAGTAGCCTTATAGAGGAACTGAAAAATCACAAGCATTTGTTCTAAGAACAGATAGATGGAAAATATGTTCTAAACTAAATATACTGGCTTAGTTTAGTAATAACACAACTGTAAAAATTGTACATACAAGAATAGGCAATATTGTACTTACTAGATGATAACAAATAGAACTACTTACTGAATTTCCCAGCTACAACATTTTAAAAACATCTCTTGTCCATGAAAAAAAAAATCTTTTTATACTATTATTTTTTATAAGATGTTCATAATTATTGCAAAGCCTCTTAAAAGGAACAAAAGAACAAATAAAATTCTTCTACATTCCGCATTACGTATACACTTTGGCTCATTTTGGAATCTCATCTGGTCTAGCCGTTCAGAACTACTTCACATGTTTTACATTCCGCTGATCAGACCTTCTGGTAAGATTACTTTTACTTGTGAATAATTCTAAGAAAACAAAGTGCTTAAATAAAAGTTGCTATAAACAATATGTTTGTCACATGCCTAACTGCTGTCAGTTTGGTGTAAGCGTAGAAAAACTAGTTATTCAAATGCAGGTAATTCAAAGGGAGATTGTCCAATCAGCAAGAGCCTCAGAAGGCAAATATAAGGTTTTAATTCTGATTGTTCAGGGCTGCATCAAGAGAAGCGTGGCCAGCAGGGCANGTACTGCCAGCTAACCTATGGTATGTCACATTGTTGCCCCATGATGCTTTCTGTTGTGCTTTGTGAAAAAAATAGAATTTTCACTCCATGAAAATGTACATTGATGCTCCTAAAACTCTGTCAACCTGTTGCTCTTTTCTGCTGCTGTTCCATGACCTGTACTAGTGGGAGGTGTAACTGCCTGTGGCAGGGGGTTGAAACTAGATGATCCTTGAGGTCCCTTCCAATCTTACCATTCTATGATTCTATGATTTTCATTCACAACTTCTAATACAAATGTGTTTATCATCAGAGCATATTGATTCCAGTGGTAGAATTAAGGAAAGAAATAACACAGGTTTACTTTTAAGAAATAAATAATCAGTACCAACCAATAGTTTGACAGTTAGGTTAGTATGGTATCATCTGTTATATCTGAAGCATGCATCCCTCTGATTGACATTAATCTTAATTACTACACATGCCTATTTAAACCTCAGTGTCAAAACAGCAATGCAATGGGTTAATGAACTAATACACAAGTGATTTTTTAACCCATGACATAACTTTCAGAACACTATCCCTTTCCTGTTTTAAGAATTTTTTTTGTGCTTTCCATATGGATACTTTTGGACAGTTTTGTCAGTTTGTTTGGACTGATAACAGAACATCTATAGATCACACAGTAAAAGATTTTTCTGAGCAAAAGATTCAGCTTATGTAAATTTTGTAGCTGGATCACAACAACAGCTGACAGTAACCAGAAGTGTGCATGTAGAAATACATCTTCCTTATACCTTGCCTGACACCAGTGGGTCAAGGTTGAGCCAAAAATCATAGAATCACAGAATGCACTGGGTTGGAAGGGGCCTCTAGAGCTCATCTAGCCCAACCTCCTCTGCAGTAAGCAGAGGCCTCTCCAACTAGATCAGGTTGCTGAGAGCTCTGTCAAGCCTGATCTTAAACATCTCCAATGATGAGACCACTACTACCTCCCTGGGTAGTCTGTTTCAGTGTTCCACCACTTCAGAGTAAAGAACTTCTTCCTAATGTCCAATCTAAATCTACCTTTCACTGGTATAAAACCATTGCCCCTTGTTCTAGTGCTACATGCCCTTGAAAATAGTCCCTCCCCAGGTTCCTTATAGGTCCTCTTCAGGCACTGGAAAGCCTCTCTTGGATCTCCCTGGAGCCTTCTCTTCTCCAAGATGAAAACTCCCAACTATCCCACTCTGTATTTGTAGGAGAGGTGCTTCAGTCCTCTAATCATCTTTGTGGTCCTCCTCTGAAGCTGTTCCATCAGGTCCATTTCTTTCCTGTGTTCAGGGCCTCAGAGCTGTACACAGTTGTCTTGGTTTGTGCTGAGACAGCAGAAATAATTTACCCCAAAGGAGGAAAATAAAAACACTCTCACGGAATTGGATGTTAAATAGAAATACTATTTACAAAATAAACAAAATACAAAAGGTACCAAAGTAGCAGCATATATGTACATTCTGAACCAATCCTGGTCTAGCCCCTGCCAGCTAAGCCTCAAGACAGGCTTCCACTAGACCTCAGCTAGGCATCAGTAGGCCTAGTATTGGGCAGCATTTCCTCTCCCCTACCCCACCAAAATAGGCAGAGCAGGCCTCACTTCTCAGCTAGAAAATAGCTTGACAGAGTAGGCCTATTCCAACAGAAACCAAAGCAGTAACATCAACTGCACGCTGAGAGGAGAGAAGAGAGAGACAGGATAACCCACTCCCTGTATAGGGAGATACAGGAAAGGGCAGAGGAGAGAAAAGAGAGACTTGATAGCCTGCTCCCTGTATAGGGAAGTACAGGAAAGGGGAATAGAATAACAGGTTATGATATCCTGTGACTCCCTCTGAAGACTTTCTAGTCTCTGGAGGATTCGTATCTCTATGGTTATACCAATTAACCCTAAACCTACAACAACAGTACTCCAGCTGAGATCTCACCAGAGCAGAATCACCTCTCTCACACTGGTGGTCATGCTTCTTTAGATGCAGCCCAGGATGTGATCAGCCTTCAGGGCTTCGAGTGCACAGTGTTGGCTCACATCCAGCTTTTTGTACATCAGTGACCTTGAGTCCTTTTCCACCAGCCTAGGTCCCAACCCAGGTACAGGACCTTGCACTTTGCCTTGTTGTACCTCATAAGGATTCAACACTTGGCCCAATTCTCCAACTTGTTCACGTCCCTCTGGACAACATACTGTCCTTCCTTCATATTGAGCACACCACTCAGCTTGATGTCAGATGCAAACCTGCTGAGGGTGCACTCAATCTCTCTGTCTATTCAATTAATGAAGATATTGAACAGTGCTGGTCCTAGTACAGACCCTAAGGGACATCACTAGTCACTTGTTTCCATCTGGACACCAAGTCATTGATCATGACCTCTGGATGCAACCATACAGCCAATTCCTTATCCACCAAACAGTCCACCCATCCCTATCTCTTCATCATGGAGAGAAGGGTGTTGTGAGGCACTGTGTCCAAGGCCTTGCAGAAGCCCAGGTAGATGACAACCATTGCCCTTCCATTGACCACTCATCTCTGGGGACCATGCCCCAAAAGCCTCCTTTGCTCTTCCCCTCCCCATTATGAGTTTGAATGGGGAAAGACGAATGGAGTGAAAGGAGCTGAAAAGGGTGCTCTTTTTCCTGCCATGTGGTGGGGTCTGTGCCTGTGCATTGCCCCACACCACATGAAATTCCTGTGCTGGGGTGCCGAGCTGGGGTGCCATAGGCTAGGTTTTTTCTGCTTGGATTATATGGTAATTCATCTATGGATTTATTAAATTGGAGTGATTCAGAGGCTTCTTCCTCCTTTGGACTTCTGGATCCCTGCTACCTGGATCCTGTTTCCTCCATGATGGACAAACTGCTGCATCACTCCTGCTGTAAAAGTGGCCGTTTTCCTGTGCCATGGAGCACATGTGAGCTCCATTTTGGCTTTGTTTTTGTTCAATCCAAATATGGATTATAAAATTTGCAGTTCTGGAGGCCAGTTTCCCAAACCTGGAACCACAAGAAATCCTCCACTCTCATGGCACTGCCTTCATGAGTAAATTCAGCTTACTTGGCTTTTCTTTCCTAGATTTTCTGAGGTCTTGCCTACCATCTTTATAGTGGAGAGAAGGCTGCTTGTAGCATGTCTCTTTTCCAACTATCTAAATTGTTTGCTATTATTAAAATTCCCTCATTGTCAATCATATCTGCCCAGCTGAATATCCAGAACCTGTAAATAAATCCCTAGGTTTTGTATATATTTTGGGGTGGGATTTTTTGGGTCCATAAATAACTGTATTTTCATAACTCTTGCCTCATATTAATTATTGATGATTATAACCATGACAGAAAGTTCTTCACTGAGAGAGTTATTCACCACTGGAATGGGCTGCCCAGGGAGGTGGTGGAGTCACCATCCCTGGAGGTGTTCGAGGTGAGTTTGGACGTGGCACTTAGTGTCATGGTCTAGTCTCGAGGTCTGTGGTAATGGGTTGGACTTGATGATCTTTGAGGTCTCTTCCAACCTTGGTGATACTGTGATACTGTGATACCATCGTAGAAAGCCACTAGGCTGGTAAGGCAGGAACAATATGGGTGAAAACATGTTGGCAGTCTCAGATCACCTCCCTGGCTTCTACATGCCTTATCAGAGTGCCCAGAAGAATCCGTTTCATGATCTTCCCAGACATAGAGGCAAGGCTGACAGGCTGGTAGTTCCCATGGTCCTCCTTTCTAACCTTTTTAAAAAAGGCTATAATGTTTCCCTTCTTCCAGTCACCAGAGACTTCATCTGGCTGCCATGACTTTTCCAGTATTATGGAGAGTAGCTTGGCAACTACTTCAGACAATTCCCCAGGACTCTGGGATGCATCTCACCAGTTCAAATAGACTTGCGTACGTTCAGGTTCTTTAAGTAGTCATGAACCTTGTCTTCACTTATAGTGGAAGGGACTTTGCCTCCCTGGTCCCCATGTTGACATCCTTTAGTTCTGGAAGTATGAGGACAGAGGCTGCCAGTGAAGACCAAGGCAAAAATGTTGCTGAGAACTGAAGCCGCCTTATCTGTTGTTACCAGCTCTCCACTCTCGCTTATCAGGCGATGTATGCTTTCTTTATCTTTCTTTTGTGGTTTACATTCTTGTAGAAGCCTTTGTTATTCTTCACATCCCTTGTCAATTTCTGATCCAGCCCTGCCCTGGCCTTCCTGACATCCCTGCACAAATGGGCAACATCCCTATAGTCTTCCCAAGATATCTGTCCCTGCTTGAACTACCCGTACAGTTCCTTTCTGGCTTTTAGTTTGACCATCAGGTCTCAACTCAGTCATGACAATCTCTTCCCTTGCTTGCCTGATTTCTTATGCCTGGGGACTGAGAACTCTTGCACTCTAAAGAAAGCATCCTTCAGGATCTATCAGCTCTGTTCTGCTCCTCGGCCCTGAGAATTGTTTCCCAGAGGGTTTTATTGAATAAGTTCCTGAAGAGCTGGAATTTCACCTTCCTAAAATTCAGGGTTCTGACTATGCTCCTTGTCTGATTTGTGTCCTTTAGGACTGTGAACTCTACCAGTGTGTGATCACTGCAGCCCAGACTGTTCCCAGTCTTGACATCCCTGCTGAACTTGCCTGCATTTGTGACCATCTGCTCCAGTATTCCAATTCCGTGGGTAGCGCTGTCTCTTTCCCAGCTTAAAAAGTGGTAATTGAGGCACTCCAGGAGTCTCTTATAGCTCACCATGTTACTTTTCCAGAAATGGTCAGGATGGTTGAAGTCTCCAGCAGGACAAGAGCCTATGAGTGTGATGACTCCTGCAGCTGGAGTAAGAAGGCTTGGTCACTAGGTTCCCCTTGATCGGGCAGCCTGTAGTAGACACCAAACACAAGGTTCCCATTATTGCCTTGGTCTAATTTCTATCCATAAGCTCTCAACTTGCTCATGGCTATTTTTTATGACCATCTCTTCACACTATCTATTTCTTAACATAAAGGACATCTCCTCCCCTCCTTCTTCTCCTGTCTCTTTTGAACAGCTTGTAGCAATTGACAGCCACACTCCAGTCAAAGGATGCATCCCACCAAATTTCAGTGGGATCATATAATTTACTATCTCTTAGTATCTATTTTCTTTTGCTTCTCACAGCTTCTACTGAGTCTCACAAACTTTCACCACACACAATTTGTTGTGTGAGAGTTCCACAATTTCCCCCTTTGTTGTTCAAATAACCACTTTTTTTGTCGGTTTTGAACTTTCAAACAGCTTTCTCCAAGCACTGCTGCCACCCATGATTTTATAACCCTCTATGGTACTTTCTTTCTCACCTCTCTTTTGAGAAAGAGAAACATTTCTTACAGTCATTTTTCAGACAAAAATCTAATTCTACCTCTCAACTACCTTTGTCATTCATTCTCTGAAGCTTTTCCTGTTTGATCACAACTTTTTTTGTTTCGCTTTTGCAGATGAGGATCAGAATGCACTTAATATTTAAAAAAACCCTAAATATCAAGCCCTACCACACATCTATTGTCTGTGTTGCCTAATAATTCTAAACAGCATACTTGCATTTTTGTGACTTCCTAATCATAGGACTGACAAATCAATTAAAATATTGAACTCTTAGTGACCAAGGTAAGTGAAATATTTAAAATAAAAGCCGATTTTCACATGTGTCAGTTTAATTTATCTTCACAGTATTTCATGTCATTTTAACAGCCATCCATATCACTTATTTAATACCTTTAATAAACTAGTATGATCAGAAAATTTACCAAACAACTGTTCACTCCTTTCCCAGCATGTTCAAATGTTTACATGTATTTTCACGTGCATGGATCCCAGTACATGTACCATGGAACTTCACTCATGGCCTGTTTCCACTGTGAAAACTGACCTTAAATATCACCCTTTATCTCTCTCTCTCTCTCTTTTTTTTTTTTTTTAATATATTTTATTTTAATTAATCCAGGAACTTTCCTCTTAGCCATCCGTGCTGTCCCTTGCAGTGTTTGGTGACATTGGCACTCTTCAATATCTTCTAGTTCTTTAAAAAAAAAACAAATAAAAGTATTGTTATAGTTTCAACTGAATTGCCCAATATTGACTTAATGGCCTGTGCTCTTATTTAATCTCCCTTAAACTCACTTTAAAACTGGAAATATATTTGTAACTTCACATATCAACAGCTATTAAAATAGCTTAAACAATGAATGTCACATCACAGTTACAACTTTTTCACCACTGTGTGTCTTTAAATATCTTATGTGTACGACTTCTGGTCTTCACTTCGTTTTTATTGCCTCATACTGACAAAGTATGATTTCAGGTAAGTTCCCCAGAATCATGTGTGAGAATCTACCAAAACTCTTCTACAGTAAAAGCAGAATTTAAATGCAAAACCAATTTTGTTTCTACGGCTTCTTTTAAGTGCTTCTGCTTCCCTTGATTATTTATTGGCACTGCAGATCCTTTGGCAGACTTTCTGCTGATACTATTTTAGAAACAGAATTTCTTAACTCATGCTTCTTGCAACTATTTTGGTTAAGAAATCTCCCATGTATCTTGCAATTGTTTTGACTTGCCTTGCTGTGCATTTTAAAGAAGAAAAATATATTTAGTCTTAAGAAGTTTACAGTCCTTATGTAAAATCTTAAATAATTCTAATGAGAAAATTTTGTTCAATATCTTCGGTTATCTAAAAGGTGTCCTCTTGACTTCAGCAAGTTTAGCTGCTTAGCCATGAGGGCTCCCTTTAGCCCTTTCTCAAACCTTTCATTTCAAGCAAGATGTATTTGCATTCTGCCTTAACGTAGCATCTTAAAGGTCTCTGTGCCATGCACCATGACTTAGCTCTTACAGTGATTTTTTTCCAGATTCTTCCTTATGGGATTCCTTGTTTAAAACTGTCCTTTCTAAAGCTGAGCACAACAGTAGGAATGTATATTGGTTTCTTTAGTCCTGCAAGTATGTTGAATCTGGAGAGAGATTCAGTTGAAGTATTTTGAATGGCATCCACCTGTTTTTTTCTTCTTATCTCTTGGGTTCTTCAACTGTCCAGTCCATGAAAATCAGTAATTTATTCTCATCAGCCCTCTAAAGAAACTTACTGTAATGTATTTGTCACTCTGATCAATCTGATTTTCTAAGATTCATCTTGTCCTTCCAACTGATTACTGTAAGTTTTCCCCCAGAGTGTCATCTCAAACCACACTCTTGATGCTGCCTACTGTCCCTTACTCCAGCTAGATTCACTTGAGTTCTTAATCTGAACCATTCTTTACAGTCTCCTGTATTCACAAGGTCTTCATGTTTTCTTTGAAGGATAAACTTACACTGTTACACTTTTCTTTTTTGCAGTTATACAGCCTTTTCAGCTCAGTAACTCAGGGAAGGTCATTGCAGAGATCCTGATCTGTGGCAAAGTTGTTGAACCCCTACTGTGAATACTTATTAAGGAAATCACTCTTAAATCCACAAAGGGATAATGATATTTAAAACCAGTCAACATAGACTGATCTTTCTCTCACAGCCACTCCATAATTTATCAGAGAATTATAGAATAGTTTGGGTTGCAGGAGACCTTTAAAAGTCATTTGCACAACCTCCCTACAATGACCAGAGACATCTTCAACTAGTCTGGATTGCTCAAAACCCCCATCCAACACGATCTGCAATGTGGAATTCCAGATGCTTCTACCACCTCTCTGGACAACCTGTTCCACTGTTTTACCACCTTCATTATAAAAATTCTCTTTCTTACAACTAGTCTAAATCTACCCTCTTCTAGTTTAAAAACATTACCTCTTGTCCTATCAAAAATGATCCTGAAAAAATTCTATCCTCACCTTTCTTGTAAGTCCCCTTTAAGTACTGAAAGGACCCTATAAGGTCTTACAGGAGTCTTCTCCAAGTCAGCCTCATCTCCATCCTTGAAAAGGTGATGGAGAAGCTTGTTCTGGAGGTTGTCTCTAATCACACAAGAAAAAAGAAGGTTATCAAGAGCAGCCTGCATGGATTCACTAAGGAGAAATCTTGCTTGACTAACAAGGTAGCTTTCTATGAAGACATAACTAAATGGCATAAGCACAGGCATAGGCATAAAGGGAGAGCAGTGTATATAATCTTGACTTCAGTAAGGCTTTTGATACTGTCTCCCATAATATCCCCATAGGTAAACTTAAGGAAAATGGGTTAGATGACTGGACTGTGATGTGGATTGGTAAATGAGTCAACTACAGAATTCAGAGAGTAATGATCAGTGGCATAAGAGTCCAGTTGGAAGTTTGTGGACAGTGGTGTTCCCAAAAGGGTCAGTATGGACCTAGTTTTGTTCAATATCTTCATTAATCACCTGTATGTGGGAATTAATTGTACCTTTAAAAAGTTTGCTGATGATATGATACTGGGGGTGGGATGGTGTGGTTGACACACTGGAAGGCTATGCTGCCATCCAATGAGATCTGGACAGGCTGGAGAATTAGATGAAGGCAAGCCTCCTGAAGTTCAGCAAGGACAAGTGCAGGGTCTTGCATCTGGGGAGGAATAACACCAGGCACCAGTACAGACTAGGGAGTCATCATGCTGGAAAGCATCTCCCACGGACAAAGACTTTGGAGTCCAGTGGACAGCAAGTTATCCGTGGGACAGCAATGTGCCCTTGTGGCTGAGAGGGCCAATGACATCCTGCAGTGCATGAAGAAAAGTCTCCAGCAGGTCTAGGCAGATTATCCTCCCCCATTACTTCACTCTGGTGAGACAACACCTGGAATACTGTTTCCAGTTTTGGGCTCCCCAATTCAAGAGAGACAGGGACCTGCTGGATAGAGTCCAATAGAGAGCTAAGAGGATGAGTGCAGGACTTGAATACCTCTTCTAAGAAGAAACACTGAGAGAACTGGGGCCATTTAGTCTTGATAAGAGAAGGCTGAGAGGGGATTTTATCAAGATCTACAGATATTCGAGGGTGGGTGTCAAGATGAAGGAGATGGTCTTTTTTTGGTGGTACCCAGTGTTAGGATAAGGAACAATGGGTACGAGCCAGAACCCAGGAGATTTCACCTCAACATGGAGCACTAGAACAGGCTGCTCANCCATAGGTAAACTTAAGGAAAATGGGTTAGATGACTGGACTGTGATGTGGATTGGTAAATGAGTCAACTACAGAATTCAGAGAGTAATGATCAGTGGCATAAGAGTCCAGTTGGAAGTTTGTGGACAGTGGTGTTCCCAAAAGGGTCAGTATGGACCTAGTTTTGTTCAATATCTTCATTAATCACCTGTATGTGGGAATTAATTGTACCTTTAAAAAGTTTGCTGATGATATGATACTGGGGGTGGGATGGTGTGGTTGACACACTGGAAGTCTGTGAGCAGCTTCAACTTGTTTAGTCTTGTTTGCAGCAGAGGATTGCCCTGACTTAGGCATAAGACTTTGCACTCAAGCTTGCTGAAAGTCACAAAGTTCACACAGGCCCACTTCTCAAGCTTTCCAGGTGNGTCATCATGCTGGAAAGCATCTCCCACGGACAAAGACTTTGGAGTCCAGTGGACAGCAAGTTATCCGTGGGACAGCAATGTGCCCTTGTGGCTGAGAGGGCCAATGACATCCTGCAGTGCATGAAGAAAAGTCTCCAGCAGGTCTAGGCAGATTATCCTCCCCCATTACTTCACTCTGGTGAGACAACACCTGGAATACTGTTTCCAGTTTTGGGCTCCCCAATTCAAGAGAGACAGGGACCTGCTGGATAGAGTCCAATAGAGAGCTAAGAGGATGAGTGCAGGACTTGAATACCTCTTCTAAGAAGAAACACTGAGAGAACTGGGGCCATTTAGTCTTGATAAGAGAAGGCTGAGAGGGGATTTTATCAAGATCTACAGATATTCGAGGGTGGGTGTCAAGATGAAGGAGATGGTCTTTTTTTGGTGGTACCCAGTGTTAGGATAAGGAACAATGGGTACGAGCCAGAACCCAGGAGATTTCACCTCAACATGGAGCACTAGAACAGGCTGCTCAGGCCGTGGAGTCTCCTGAGACTTTCAAAACCTGCCTGGATGCATTCCTGTGCAGCCTGCCCTACGTGATCTGCTTTGTCAGGGTCGTTGGACTTGATGATCTCTAGTGGTCCCTTCCAAACACTAACATTCTGTGTTCTGTGATTCCGTGATTCTGTGAGCAGCTTCAACTTGTTTAGTCTTGTTTGCAGCAGAGGATTGCCCTGACTTAGGCATAAGACTTTGCACTCAAGCTTGCTGAAAGTCACAAAGTTCACACAGGCCCACTTCTCAAGCTTTCCAGGTGTCTAAGGAATGTGAGCTCTACATTCAGCTTATTGTCACGTATAGACGATACATGACAATGAATGGTCTGATGATACATTCAATCTCACTGTCTGTGTCACTGATGAAGACATTAAACAGTACTATTTAAAAAAAATCCATATTAAAAAAAAAAAAAAGGGAAAAGAGAGGTTTTGAGGGACCATGTAAGAGGCCTTAGAAAAGTCCAGATGGATTACATCCTTAGCTCTTCCCTTGTCCACTGATTTAGTTGCTTCACCATAGAAACCCCTTGGCTTGGTGAAGCTTTATCGGCTGTATTGAGTCATGTCCCTGTCCTCCATGTGCCATAGCACAGCTTCTTGGACAACCTGTTCCATGATCTTCCCAGGCACAAATTGGTTCCCTTCTAAAGCCTACAGACTCTTTCCCAATTATTTTTAAATTTTGCCTTAGATGTTCCTGTCTCTTCCTCTGCCACAAACACCCAGAGGGTCCATGTCTCCTGACTCCTCCTTCCTGTTGGCTAGCAGATGGTCCCAATAACACATAAATGTGCTAAGTTACGGTCAGCAGGCACGTTTTGGTACCACTATGTCCCCAGTGGGGTTTGGTTTTTGCCAGATGCCTGAGTAACAGCTTCCTGCCTTCAGCAGGAGCACCAGGTCAGGACAATGACTGCCCTTCTTCCACCTCTCCCCAAGCAATATCCTTCCACACCAAAATCAGCATAGTTATCTGGTGGACAAGTTTTATTTATAACATCATTGGAGAGCTTTGATATAAACCAAGATAGTACCCCATCAGACTGGGAAAAAAAAAAAAAAAAAGCTTT
>WBNM01002960.1:0-15462 GCA_013399055.1 Ramphastos sulfuratus
CAGAACTGCACTCAGTACTCCAAGTGGAAGGTTAATAGGCCTATCAGATGTCCTGGCTTGTCCCACCCTTCTGCTGTTGGGGAAAGTAAGGGCTGGAGGAACACAAAGGCTTGGGCCATTATGTCCCCTTCCAAAGTGATAAACAGGTACCCACAGGTGTTTAGGTACTTGTTAGTGTGTTGCCCAAATAAGGGCAAGCAAGCCCTGGTGTCACCTAATGTGGTCACTTGTGCAAACACCATTCTGATGGGTGAATCTCTGTGGCCAAAGGAGTAATTACAGTTGGGCAAATAATGTAACTGGAGCTAAATTGCAAGCAGCTGTGCTGTCTCTGCCTCACTGCTCTGTCTCAGTGTGTGCTGCTCTGCTCTACATTCTGCTCTGCTCAGACAACCTGCTCTGCCTCACTGCTCTTGGCTTGGACAACCTGTTCTGCTCTTCCTCATGATTCAGTTCAGCTTAGTCCTGATGTCTGGGACTTGAACTACCTGGAAACTTAAGTGCTTCAAGTTTAACAGGAGAAGGCATTAAGTGCCTCACTGTGTGGTGAGAAGTGCCACTGACATCATGCTCTCTGCACATCTGCAAGAGGTCCTGCCTGCACCTCTGCAAACCTCCGTGCCAAGAGGAACCAGGATCAGGTCAGAGATGATCTGCCTCTTTCCCAGCACCCTGCTAGAGCCTGGGAAGATGTAGAAGCCTCTCAACAACTATCAAGACACTGAGCAGTCACAACGCTGCCACAAAGGAGCCAGAGACTANGTCTCCTGGAAGCCTTCTCCTCTGCAGGCTGCAGAGCCCCAACTCTCTCAGCCTGTCCTCACAGCAGGGCTGCTGCAGCCCTCTGAGCATCTTGGTGGCCTCCTCTGGACTGGCTCCAACACTTCCATGTCCTTCCTGTGCTGGGGGCTCAGAACTGCACACAGGACTGCAGCTGGGGTCTGAGGAGAGCAGAGTAAAGGGGCAGAATCCCCTCCCTCGCCCTGCTGCCCACACTGCTCTTGCTGGAGCCCAGCACTCGGTTGGCTGTCTGGGCTAAGTTTCTGGGTCAAGTTTCTATGATTATTTCTGATAATGTGTATTAAAGACAGCTCACAAAATATCAGGAAAACGTTTTCTCGTTAGGTTCTGTTCGTGCTTCAATAGTTCATTAAATGTTGTCTCATTGTCTGGTTGAGCATCTGCTTATGTAGCTTTCTGGCTGCGTGGATTTTGCTGAGTGAAGATCCACATGCACATCTATCACAGTTCTGATAACCTTTCTAACGATGTCTTTTGGTAGATCAGTCTGTAGATGTTTGAATTTCCCTGGGAAATGATCATTATATCAGCATGGATACAGGCTCACAGGCTCACAGGATGTTAGGAGGTGGAAGGGACCTCTGGAGAGCTTCCAGGCCAACCCCTCTGCTACAGCAGGACCAGAGAATCCAGCACAGGTGGCACAGGAACACATCCAGACAGGGCTGGAAAGGCTCCAGAGAAGGACACTCCACAACCTCTCTGGGCAGCCTGTGCCACTGCTCTGGCACCCTTACACCAAACAAGTTCTTGCTCCTGCTGAGCTGCAACTTCCTGTGCTGCAGTTTCCATCCCTTGCCCTTGTCCTGTGGCAGGGCACAAGTGAGCAGAGGCTGTCCCTGTGCCTTCCTTCCTGACCCCCAGCCCTCAGCTGAAGCATCCTCTCAGCCTTGCCTTGGACTCTCTCCAGTAGATCCCTGTCCCTCCAGAACTACTTTGGGGTCAAGATGCAATTTGTCTGAAGGAAGGATGTGACAGGAGGTGCAGTATAATAATTGGATGGATGGGTGTTGTAATGGATGAAAAAGAAAATAGTTACTTTTACAGAACAAAAATCCCCAACTGTCAGGATTTTGGCATAGTTTAGCCATGAAGCATGGCAGAGAGTCAGAGATGATGTTCTTATGGCCTGAGGGAGAGACAGGATCTTACAGGTATTCCTTGTGAACAGGAAAGAGGGTAACAAGTAACGTTTCAGGAGTCAGAGAACTGGTTGTAGCTGTGTTCAAATAGAGATCCAAGAAGAAAAATTATGACTAGGGTCTGGAGAATTACAGAAAGGATGAGACTGGGACGTTTGGGAGTAACTCACAGAGAAAAATAAAATTAATTTGTGTCAACAGGTGACAGAAATCCAGAGTAGAAAAACAACAGACTGTGTGGTGGGTTGACTTTATCCAACAGCTCAATTCCCACTCTGCCTTTTACTCATTCCTCTATCCTGGGAGATGAGAGGAAGAGAAAATTGAAGTAAGGCAGAAAAAGTTGCAGGTTGAAACAGTGGCAGCATATTAAGGAAAGAAGCAAGATCCAGCACAGGCATGAAAGAGGTGATGAGCATTAATCCCTTCCAGCAGAATCAGAAAGAAAGCTGGAGGAGAATCCACAGCAGCCAGAGGAGAATTTCCAGCACCTCTAAAGAGAAGAGAACAGGAAGAATTAGGAAATAACACAGAATGGCAGCTACATGGGCATAAAGACTCCTGCAATGAGCACACAGAGGTTTAACTAGAAGGCTTTATGCCAGCTTCAGTTAAGTCCAGTTTAAAGAAACTAGGTAAATTGAGGTGGAAATCATAAAATATGCATTCAGCTGTTTTAGTGGTAAGAGCTAAATAGGGTCACCTGCTGAAAGACCAGGAGAGGCTCAACGAGGGGGAGACACTGTCCTGGTTTGATCTAGACCAGAGCTAATCTGGATCAGGGAATTGAGTGCACCCTCAGTAAATCTGCAGATGACACTAAGATGAGTGGGAGTGTGGATCTGCTTGAGGGCAAGAAGGCTCTACAGAGGGACCTGGGCAAGCTGAGTCGAGGACAACTGTTTGAGATTCAGCAAGACCAAGTGCTGGGTGCTGCACTTGGGTCACAACAACCCCATGGATGCTCCAGGCTTGGGACAGGGTGGCTGGAAAGAACCCAGGGCTGTTGGGTGACAGCCAGCAGCATACCCAGGTGCCCAAGAAGGCCAACAGCACTGTGCTGGTTTGAAGCTAATTGGAACATTTTAATGAGAGAAATTAGATCATTGGCTGTGAAACTACCACAAGCATCCTGGACTGGATCAACAACAGTGTGGCCAGCAGGACCAGGGACATTACTGTGCCCCTGTACTCTGCATTAGTGAAGCCACAGCTCAAATACCTGGTTCAGCTTTGCGCCCCTTAGTACAAGAAGGACACTGAGGTGCTGGAGTGTGCCCAGGCAACAAAGATAGTGAAGGGTCTGGAGAGCAGGGCTGGTGAGGAGCAGCTGAGGGAGCTGGGGTGTTTAGTCTGGAGAAGAGGAGGCTGAGGGGAGACCTCATTGCTCTCTACAGCTTCCTGCAAGGAGGTTGCAGTGAGGTGGGGGTTGGGCTCTTCTCACTAGTATCAGGTGATAGAATGAGAGGAAAAAGACTGAAATTGTGCCAGAGGAGGGTTGGGTAGTAAAACAAATTTCTTTGCTGCAACAGTTGTCACAGATTGGCACAGGCTGCCACCACAGGGAGGTGGTGGAGTCCCCATCCCTGGAAGTGTTCAAGAAACCTGTGGGTATGATACTTGGGGACATGAGCTAATTGCCATGGTGATCAGTTTCATGTTTGGCCTCCATGATCTTAGAATTCTTTTCTGACACAAGCAATTCTATGATTCATACAAGGCAGCAAAAGAACTTTGCAGGTGTGGAGACTGCGTTGGTTTTGTGGGATATTGGATCAAAAGCTCAATTCCTGTAATTCCTAATAAAACTTTATATTGAAACCAAACATTAGAGCATTTTGTAATAGAGTGAGTTTTGTGATCTATGACTGCTTGTAAAGGGAATGCAGTCAGTGGGATTGGAATCATAGAAGGGTCTGGGTGGGAAAGGACCTCCAAAGCTCATCTAGTCCATCCCCCTCTGCACTCAGCAGGGACATTCTTCACTATATCAGGTTGCCCACAGCCCTGTCCAGCCTCACCTTGAATATCTCCAGGGATGGGGACCCAACCACCTCCCTGGGCAACCTGTTGCAGGATTCCACCACCCTCATGGTGCAGAACTTGTTCCTCACATCCAATCTCAATCTGCTCTGCTCTACTTTGAAGCCATTACCCTCATCCTGTCCCTGCAGGTTTTGCAAAGAGTCTCTCTGCAGCCTTCTTGTAGACTCTTTCAGGTCCTGGCAGGCTGCTCTTAGGTCTGCCTGGAGCCTTCTCCAGGCTGAATCCCCCCAGCTTCCTCAACCTGTCCTTGTAGCAGAGCTGCTCCAAGCCCCTGATCATTTTCATGGCCTCCTCTGGACCTGCTCCCTCAGGTCCATGTCCTTGCTGTATTGATGGCCCCATAGCCGAATGGAGCACTTCAGGTGAGGTCTCAGCAGGGCAGAGTGAAGTGGCAGAATTCCCTCTCTGGCTCTGCTGGCAGTGCTGCTTTGAATGCAGCCCAGGCTGCCATCGGCCTTCTGTGCTGCAGTCTCACATTGCCTGCTCATGTCCAGCTTCTCCTCCATCAGCACCCCCAAGTCCTTTTCCACAGGGCTGCTTTCTGTCACCTCCTCCCCCAGTGAGGATTGTTCTGGCCCAAGTTTCAGTCTTCATAGATAATACCAAAATCTTCTGGAAGTGTAAAGTTTTGACTGACTTTGAAAGTATGCACCTGCAAGCAAGCTTAGCTTTGTCAGGCTGCATTCAAACAAGGGAATCTCATGAGGTTCTATAAGGTGAAGTGAAAGGTCAAGTACCTGGGTCAGGCCAATCCTTGATATCAACACAGGCTGGGGGATGATGAAATTGAAAGCAGAAAAAGTCTTGGGATTACTGGTGGATGAGAAGCTGGAAATGAGCCAACAATGGGAACTTACAGCCCAGAAGGCCAATGACAGCCTGGGCTGCATCAATAAAGGGTGGCCAGCAGACAGAGAGAGGTGATTCTGCCACTCTGCTCTGCACTGGGGAGACCTCACCTGGTGTGCTGTGTCCAGCTTTGGGGTCCTCAACACAAGGATATGGACCTGCATGAGCAGATCAGGAAGAGTGCCACAAAGATGGTCAGAGGGCTGGAGCACCTATCCTACAAAGACAGGCTGAGACAGTTGGGGTTGTTCAGCCTGCAGAAGAGAAGCATCCAGGGAGACCTTATAGTGGCCTCCCAGCAGCTGAAGGTGACCTACAGGAAGGCTGCTAAGGGACTGTTTAGAAGGGCTTGTAGTGATAGGGCAAGAGAGCAGAGTGGATTTAGGTTCACAATGAGGCTGCTGAAATACTGGAACAGTATTCCCAGTTCCCCAGGAAGGTGGTTGAGGCTCCAGCCCTGGAGCCATTCAAGGTCAAACTCAATGTGGCCCTGAGCAACCTGATCTAGTTGGAGATGTCCCTGTTGACTGCAGGGGGATTTGGACAAGATAACCTTTGAAAGTCCCTTCCAACCTGAGGCATTCTGTGATTTATCTGAGCCACTACACATCCAACAGAAGATGGAACTCCTGAAGTGTTTTGGGGTTGAGCAGGAGCTGTGTCAGGTTGCTGCTTCTTCTGAAGGTCCCTGTGTATTCATAAAGCTTGCATTAGAGCCTAAGCTAATTGGATTTCCCCTCCCTTTTCCATCACCTTTAAAAAGCCAGGCTGAATTCCCATCTTAGGCTACACCAATTTGCTAATTCATAATCAGGTGGGGTAAATGAGACAGGGGATTTAATTCTTGGGAGTTAGGGTAGCATACAGCAGAGAAGAAAACACTTCTCTGGAATCATTAGACTGGAACTGATGTGAGCTGTTAGCAGAACCATTTTCTAGCATTCCCATATGGAGTACAGAAGAACTGGGATCTTCCCTAATCAGGAGGTACAAGTGTGCAGCTGCTTGCAGCATTTGCAAACTGGAGCTCACCAATGGATAAGTGCATCAGGCTTGGTCGTTGGTATTCAGCAATGACCTGGAAGAAGGAACAGAGTGGAGCCTCAGCGAGTCTGCTGATGATGCCAAACCCTCAGGCTGTGCTGTCAGTCAGGACAGGCTGGAGAGCTGGGTACAGAGGATCCTCATGAAGTTCAACCAGGGCAAGAGCAGAGTCCTGCACCTGCGGAGGAAAAACCTCCTGCACCAGTACAGCTTAGGCTGCTGGAAAGCAGCTCTCTGGTAAAGAGTCTGTCAGTGCTGGTGGTCAAGTTCACCATGAGCCAGCACTGTGTCCTCAGGCCCAAGAAGGCAAATGGTATCCTGGGGTGCATTAAGGAGAGCGTGGCCAGCAGCCCAAAGGAGGTTCTCCTCCTCAGCTCCTCTGTCCTGCTGAGGTCACACCTGGAGTACTGAGACCTAAATATTTAAGTAAGGGTGAGACCGAAGTATTAAAATAAGGGAGTAAACAAGTAAACAGAATATAGTGACCTGAAGAGCATTTGGAGTGAACCAGATGCTTCAGAAGTAGCTTCAGCTGCTGACCCTGCAGCCCACAGGGTTTTCTATTCCATCAGAAAGAAGCTACCCACAACAGTAGTGACCTTCACAACCCTGTCTGGGCCACGGCTCAGCTCACAACTGACTCAGAGGGTCCAAGCTGCACAGTTCAAGAGAGACAGAGAGAGAAGTGATGAAGAGACTGGAGTCTCTTCTAAGGGAAAGGTGAGAGACTTGGGGCTGTTCAGCATGAACACACTGGAGGGAAAGGATGTCATCCAGAGGGACCTTGATAGGCTGGACAGGTGGGCACAAGCCAACCTCGTGAGGTTCAACAAGACCAGGTGCAAGGTCCTGCAGCTGGGTTGAGGCAATCCCAAGCACCAATATAGACGGGGCAGTGCCTGGCTGGAGAGCAGCCCTGAGGAGAGGGACTTGGGGGTGATGGTGGAGGAGAGGCTCAACATGAGCCAGCAGTGTGCACTTGCAGCCCAGAGAGCCAAGCACAGCCTGGGCTGCATCCAGAGCAGTGTGGGCAGCAGGGTGAGGGAAGTGATCCTCCCTCTCTGTTCCACACTGGTGGGACCCCACCTGGAGTACTGCATCCAGTTCTGGAGCCACTGTTATAAGAGAGATGTGGAGGTGCTGGAAGGTGTCCAGAGAAGGGCCATGAGGATGATCAGAGGGCTGGAGCTTGTCTGCTATGAGGAGAGACTGAGGGAGTTGGGGCTGCAGAGTCTGGAGAGGAGAAGGCTCCCAGGTGAGTTTATTGTAGCCTTCCATTATCTTAAGGTGGCCTACAAGAAAGCTGGGAGCTGAGGAGGGACTTTTTCAGGTGTCAGGTAGTGATAGGACTGGGGGGAATGAATCCAAGCTAGAAATGGATAGATTCAGACTGGATGTTAGGAAGAAGTTCTTCAGCNTAGGAAGAAGTTGTTTGCAGTGAGGGTGATGAGGCACTGGCACAGGTTGCCCAGGGAGGTTGTGGAGCACTGAATCTCAGAATGTGATCTTCTGTCACATTCTGTGATTCTGTGCTCCACAACCTCCCTGGAGATGTTCAGGACCAGGTTGGATGAGGCCTCGAGTGACCTGTTCTAGTGGGAGGTGTCCCTGCCTATGGCTGGGGGTTGGAACTGGCTGAGCTTTGAGGTCCCTTCCAACCTAAACCATTCTGTGATTCCAAGTCATTTCTAGACAAAAAACAAAACAAAACAAAACAAAAGGCAAGCAGTGAGTCTAGATTTAGTTTGTCTTGCAGTTCAGAGCCTCTCTCTAGGATGTATTAGCATATCACAGGATGAGGAATTTTGTTTTCCTGCTTGTTTTGCTTGAACCCTTGACCTCATTTTCTGCCTCGGCCAGCAACAGTGTTGCATAAACACCTATTACCCTTTGGTCAGGTCTAGCCTAATTAAATGTACATAGCACTAAAAGTTAAGCTTTTAGGCTTCAGCTGTCTGGCTGAAATGAACAACTGCCAGGCTTTAGCAGATCCTGTTAGGTGAGCAGATATCTGCTGCCTACATGTTGTCAATATTAATGCAGCAAATGGCACAGTTAGGTGATCCATCACCACCTTCTTCACACCCTCTGCCCTTTGTGCCCCCTCCAGATAACTTGAGATATTTCTGCCTGGCATTAAAGCACACGAGGAACTTCTTCTGGTGCCATACATGAGCCTCCAAAGGACTGGGGGTTCATTACAAACAATAAATACATTACCAGAGACTGTCTCCAGCAGGGGAAAAGAAAAAAAAAATGATGGATTATGACTCACCAGGAATAAAAACAAAAGGCCTGTTGTGGTAGAAAAAAATAGGACAGGAAGATCAGGTCTGAAGTTTGTAATGCAGTGAGGTGTGGAGAGTATTTTGTCATTCGAAAGGATGAAAGAGAACCTACTGAAAAGTGAAGATTTTTATCATCAAAGAATGAGAGAATTATCAGAGCTGCAAGGGACCACAAGGATCACAGAATTGTCAGGGTTGGAAGGGACCACAAGGATCATAGAATTGTCAGGGTTGGAAGGGACCACAAGGATCACAGAATTGTCAGAGCTGCAAGGGACCACAAGGATCACAGAATTATCAGAGCTGCAAGGGACCACAAGGATCACAGAATTGTCAGGGTTGGAAGGGACCACAAGGATTGCAGAATTATTGGGATTGGAAGGGACCACAAGGATCACAGAATTGTCAAGGTGGGAAGGGACCTCGAGGATCATCCAGTTCCAACCCCCCTGCCATGGGCAGGGACACCTCACACTAGAGCAGCTTGCCCAGAGCCACATCCAGCCTGGCCTTCAAAACATCCAGCCATGAGGCTTCCACCACCTCCCTGGGCAACCTGTGCCAGTCTCTCACCACCCTCATGCTGAAGAACTTCTTCCTAAGGTCTAATCTCACTCTGCCCTCCTCTAGCTTGGATCTGTTGCCCCCAGTCCTATCCTGCCAAGCACCCTAAATAGTCCATCCCCAGCCTTCTTACAGCCCCCTTTAGATACTGGAGGGCCACATGATTTATGTCCACTTACAAGAAAAGCTTCAAGGAGGGATCTGAGGGACTACAGGAACTGAAATGGCTTCAACTTGCATCAGAAGTTTAGGTTGGACATGAGGAAAAATTTCTCCTCCAAAAGGGTTGTCAAGCCCTAGTACAGGCTGCTCAGGGCAGAGGTTAAGTTACCATATCTGGAGGGATTTAAAAGACTTGCAGACATGGTGCTTAGGGATGTGGTTTCATGGTGGCAGTGTTGGGTAGATGGTTAGACTCAATGATTTTAAAGGCCTTTTCCACCCTAAAGGATTCTGGAATTCCATGGCTTGCTCTTTCAGCTTGCAGAAACAAATGTTATAGTCAAATAATCCAGATCAACATGGTAGCACCTGCTAAAATTCCTTTCTTACTACAGCTTTCAAGAGCTTTCCACAGAATCACAGAACTTTAGAGATTAGAAGGAACCTCCAGAGATCATCCAGTCCAACCCCTCTGCCAAGGCAGCATCACCCAGGGCAGTCCACACAGGAATGCATCCAGGTGGGTTTGGAAAGGCTCCAGAGAAGGAGACTCCACAACCTCTCTGGGCAGCCTGCTCCAGGGCTCTGGCACCCTCACTCTAAAGAAGTTTCTCCTCATGCTGAGCTGAAACCTTCTCTGTTCCAGTTTGTATCCATTGCTCCTTGGCACTCAGCCTTTAATATTTAAATTGAACCCAAAGCAGCCTCGAAGTTATTGATTTGATTCTATTTACAGAACATTCCCAGCACTGCTATTCACTGTGAGCCTTCTGGGTATAATTATTCTGTCCTTCAAGAACTGTACTAGTTAAGGCAAAAATGACAAAACTGAATGCATTTTATCTTATATTTGTGGGGTTTTGGGTTTTTGTTGTTGGTTTTTTGTTTTTTTTTTTAATTAGGGCCATATTGCCCTTTAATACTATGTAGGAGGGATCTTATATATAAATATATATTTCCCCCCCACCCTGTCATTTGTTACATCCTTAAGAAAGAAGGAATGATTGAAAGTGGGTAGTTTTTGACAATTTTCAGGTAGGCTTTATTCTTTCATAAGCTGCACATCCAATATTCTTACATAAACCCAGGATGCTTTTCCTTGTCAGGGCATCCCCAAAAATAAAGACAGCAATGACTTCATTTTCTCCTGTCAGTTGTTTTTCTTTTCCTCCCTGCCTGTAAGAGAGGACAAAAATTTTATTTCCTAGCTAACAAACTTACCACACAGAATGTAGGGGAGGATGAACTTGTTGACAAGCTGCATTCTGGAACCTTAGTAAAGAACAAGCATCTATTTAAATGTGCAACACATGTGGACTTCTATAAAACCATGTCACAGAAGCACAGAATGAACCAACTTGGAAAAGACCTCCAAGAGCATCGAGCCCAACCTATCACCCAACACTTTGTAATTAACTAAACCCTGGCACCAAGTGCCTCATGCAGCCTCCTTTTAAACATCTCCAGGGATGGGGACTCCACCCCCTCCCCAGGCAGCCCATTCCAATGCCAATCAGTTTTGCCCTGAAGAACTTCTTCCTAACATCCAGCCTGAACCTGCCCTGCTGCAGCTACAGCCTCTGTCCTCTTGTTCTGTCCCTGGGTGCCTGGCAGAAGAGCCCAACCCCACCTGGCTACAGCCTCCCTTCAGGGAGTTGTAGAGAGCAATGAGGTCTGCCCTGAGCCTCCTCTTGCGCAGGCTGCACACCCCCAGCTCCCTCAGCCTCTCCTCACAGGGCTGTGCTCCAGGCCCCTCCCCAGCCTTGCTGCCCTTCTCTGGGCACCTTCCAGCACCTCAACATCTTTCTTAAACTGAGAGGCCCAGAACTGGACACAGTATTCAAGATGTACCCTAACCAGTGCCAGTACAGGGCAGAAGGACTTCCCTGTTCCTGCTGGCCACAATTTTCCTGATCCAGGCCAGGATGCCACTGGCTTTCTTGGCCACCTGGGCACACTGCTGGCTCACCTTGGGTGTGTTTTGGATAAAAACAACCAAAAAACCCCAATTGCTTAGAGTTGAAGGTCTTAGTGGTAGCTAAACACAAAAGTAGAGACACATTTCAGAGGTGCTGAGTGCCTGCAAAATTCTGCTCTCTGCACTCACAGCACTCAAGACATCAGCTCATTGTACTGCTTTTGGAGAGGAGTAAAACGGAATTTAACACCTTAGGAGTAGACTACTCATCAAAAGAATGGGAGAATGGGGCTAAATCTTCCCTTAACTGAAGAGTATCCAGCTCATATATTTAGTTTACAGAATGAAAATCCTTATGTAAGTTGCTCTTTTTCTGCTTTGGTTAATAATTTCCTAGGAGGGTGGTGGACGGATCAGGCTAATCACAGGAAATGCAAGACATCCTATGACTGTATTGCCTCTGAAAGACCTACATATAACTCATAGAACCACAGGATATATCTCTAAGCTGCTCCAGTCCAACCTTCCAGCCAGCACTGAAAGATCAACACCAAGCCATGTCCCTAAGTGCCAGCTCCACAGACAGCTTGAACCCCTCCAGGGATGGGGACTGCAGCACTGCCCTGGCCAGACCATTCCAGTGTCTGAGAAGCCTCTCTGGGAAGAAATATTTCCTAGCATCCAGCCTGAGCCTCCCCTGGGGCAGCTTGGAACCATTTCCTCTGCTCCTGTCCCGTGGCACCCAACCGCCCTGCAGGGAGCTGCAGAGAGCAGGGAGGTCTCCCTCAGCCTCCTCTTCTCCAGCCTGCACCCCCTCCCCAGCTCCCTCAAGCCCTCCTCACAGCCCAGCTGCTCCAGGCCCATCTCCAGCCTCCCTGGACACAGTAGTTAAAAATGTGGCAGAGTTTCTGATGGGGGTTTAGATTCCCTTGAGCTACACAGTCTGTATGAGAGCTCATGGCCCATGCTCATGTGGAAACATGAAGCATACATAGGATGTCAAAACACCCATTTTGTGCATTGGAAGCTCTCCACTTTTTAATGTTTTTTGGTTTTTTTTTCCCCCCCTTGTTGTAACCCCCTGCCTGCTACCTTTCTAAATATTAAAGCACATAATACACTTTAGATCAAGGCAAGAGCTTGAAGGTGTCCTTTTTGGAGTGTGGGATAGGATCTAAGCACAATGAAATCTTTACCTTCATGTGAAGCTGTCTTTAAAAACCTCACCTGCAGTTGTATGCAGCTTTTATGAATGAAGTAGAAAGGATTTTCAAAGCAATGTAGGGGAAGTGAAGTTTCCATTCTCATTAAACAAAAGGTGACTACCTTCCACCAAGCAGATGAGTGAAGCCTGAAGCACACTGTAATGTGGAATTTTCCAGACCCGATTTCAGTGTTTTTCAGTGTAAGTGCCAAAAGACTGCAGGCATCTTGATATGCCAGCAATGAGCCAGCAAACTGCTCTGGTGTCCAGGAGAGCCAAAGCCATTCTGGGGTGGATTAGAAGGGCTGCGGTCAGTAGGTCAAGAGAGGTTCTCCTGCCTCTCTACTCTGTTCTGCTGAGGCCACATCTGGAGTACTGTGTCCAGTTCTGGGCCTCTCAGCTCAAGTGAGACATAGAACTCCTTGAGAGTGTCCAGTGCAGAGCCACAAAGATGCTGAAGGGAATGGAACATCTCTGTTATGAAGAGAGCCTGAGGGAGCTGAGACTGTGCTGCTGGCAGAGGAGGAGCCTGAGGGGAGACCTCATCAGTGTTTATAAAGATGTGCAGGGTGAGTGGCCAGAGGCTGGAGCCAGGCTCTGCTGGGTGATGCCCAATGCCAGCACAAGGGGCAATGTGTGGAAACTGAAACATAGGAAGTTCCATTTAAACAGGAGGAGGAATTTTTTCCCTGCGAGGATGACAGAAGCCTGAAACAGGCTGCCCAGGGGTGTTGTGGAGTCTCCTTCTCTGGAGATACTCAAGACCTGCCTGGATGTGTTCCTGTGTGACTTCTGCTCCTGCTGTGGCAGGGGGGTTGGACTGGATGAGATTTGTAGGTCCCTTCCAGCCCCTGACATTCTGTGATTCTGTGATCCTGTACTATGCTCTGCTGAGGCCACATCTGCACTACAGGGTCTAGTTCTAGAATCCCCAGTTCAGGAGGAATACAGACTACTGCAGAGAGTCCAATGGAGGGCCACAAAGATGCTGAGGGATTGGAGCATCTCCATAAGAAGGAGAGGCCTGGAGCTGTTTAGCCTGGAGAAAAGCAGCCTGAGAGAGGAATGTTTTCAATGCAGAAGAATAGCTAAAGGATGGAGGTCATAAGGAAGAGGCTGGGCTCTCTTTAGAGGTGTCCTGCAACAGAACAAGAGGCAATGCAGACAAATTAGAACAAACAGACACAGTCTCAAACTGCACTGGAGCAGGTTCAGGCTGGACGTTAGGAAGAAGTTCTTTAGAGCAAGAGTGATTGGCATTGGAATGGGCTGCCTGGGGAGGTGGTGGAGTCCCCATCCCTGGAGGTGTTTAAGCAGAGGCTGGATGAGGCACTTGGTGCCATGGGTTAGTTAATTAGAAGGTGTTAGGTGACAGGTTGGACTGGATGATCTCAGAGGTCTTTTCCAACCTGATTCATTCAGTGTTTCTGTAGAATTAGAACACAGGAGGTTTCACTTGAACTTCAGGAAAAAACTTCCTTGCTGTGAGGATGCTGGAGCCCTGGAACAGACTGCTCAGAGAGATTGTGGAGTCTCCTTTTCTGGAGACACTCAAAAAATCTCTGGAAGCTCTCCCGGGCACCCTGATGGATGCAAACCTGCTTTAGCAGGGAAGTTGGAGCAGATGATCTCCAGAGGTCTCTTCCAACCCCCACCACTCTGTGTTTCTCTAATGTGTGCATTGAATAGAATCACAGAATCACAGAATGTCAGGGGCTGGAAGGGACCTGCAAAACTCATCCAGTCCAACCCCCCTGCCACAGCAGCAGCACCTACAGCAGGTCACACAGGAACACATCCAGGTGGGGTTTGAATATCTCCAGAGAGGGAGACTCCACAACCTGCCTGGGCAGCCTCTTCCAGGCTTCTGTTATCCTCACAGGGAAAAAAATTCCTCCTCCTGTTTCCATGGAACTTCCTATGTTTCAGTTTCCACCATTGCCCTTGTGCTGCCATTGGGCATCACCCAGCAGAGCCTGGCTCCAGCCTCTGGCCACTCGCCCTGCACATCTTTATAAACACTGATGAGGTCACCTCTTGTTCTCCTCCTCTCCCAGCAGCACAGCCCCAGCTCCCTCAGGCTCTCCTCATCAGACAGATGTTCCATTTCCTTCAGCATCTTTGTGGCTCTGCACTGGACACTCTCAAGGAGTTCTATGTCCCACTTGAACTGGGGGGCCCAGAACTGGACACAATACTGCAGATGCATCCTCAGCAGGGCAGAATAGAGGGGCAGGAGAACCTCTCTTGATCTACTGACCACAGCCCTTCTAATCCACCCTAGAATGGCATTGGCCCTCCTGGCCACAGGAGCCAGTAGATGGGAAGCAGAACCTGCCTTGGCCTGCTGACCACACTCTACTTAATGTACCCCAGGAGACCATTTGCCTTCTTGGCCACGAGTGCTGGCTCCTGGGGAGCTTGTTAGCCATCACTCCCAAGTCCTTCTCTGCAGAGCTGCTTTCCAGCAGGCCAAATCCTAACCTGTACTGATGCAGGGGGCAGTTCCTCCCCAGGTGGAGGACTCCACACTTGCCTCTGTTGAACTTCATGAGATCTTCTTCCACAGAGCATCTTTGCAGCGCAATAGTTCAACTACTGAGCATAATTCTGCAAGGGTGAGCTTTGGGTTAGAGTCTGATCAAGCCTGAAGAAAGATAAAGTTAATCTCAGGGGTCTGACTTGTTAAAAATGTCTCTTTTATATTTTTATATTAAAAGCAATATATATATATATATGTGTATATATAGAGGAAGGCAGCTTGTAGTGATGTGGATTAATAACCAAAGCAATTATACTTCCTTCAACATGGAGGATAAGGATATTTTCAGGTGGGAGCCAAAAAAAAAAAAAAAAGGAAAAGGAAAACAAAACAAAACAAAAAAAAAAATCCCCACAAAACAACAGGGAGTGCTTTATGCATTGAGTACTTAGCTAAAAATAATGCAAATCAGCTCCCTCTGATACCATCTCAGTGGCTTACCAGAGGGATCTGGAAATATTTACCCATGGTGAGGAGGAGTTTGTGCTGAAGAAGCAGTGCAGCTGCTGGGGACTTGGCTGTATTGCACTGCTGCTCTGTTCTCTGCTGCCAGGGAGAGTGAAGCCTTGGAACCTGTAGTGGAGCTGCAGAAAAGAAATGTGATTTCACAGAGTCACAGATAAGTCAGGCTTGGAAGGGACCTCAAGGATCATCTAGATCCAATTCCCCTTCCATGGGCAGGGACACCTTCCACTAAATCAGCTGGCCCACAGCCACATCCAGCCTGGCCTCAGAAATCTCCAGGGATGAGGCAGGAGGCACCTCCAAGGCAGGCTTCCACCACCTCCCTGGGCAACCTGTGCCAGTCTCTCAGCACCCTTATGCTGAAGAACTGCTTTCTAACATCAAATCTAAATCTGATATCAGCCTTCCAATATCAGGTGGCCTACAAGAAAGCTGGG
>WBNM01002962.1:9571-22135 GCA_013399055.1 Ramphastos sulfuratus
TTCTTAATATTTTGTGTGTTCTTGCAGGAATCCATAGGTCCTAAAAGTGTGGCTACTGAATATTTTGAGTGTTCTAGCAGGATCCTAAAGGTCCTAAAGTGTGGCTACTGAATATTTTGAATGCCTTAGCAGGATCCCATAGGTCCTAAAAATTTGGCCACTGATTATTTTGAGTGTTCTAGCAGGATCCTATAGGTCCTAAAAGTGTGGCTACTGAATATTTTGAGTTTCCTAGGAGGATTTTAAAGGTCCTAAAATGTGGCTACTGAGTATTTTGAGTGCTCTAGCAGGATCCTATAGGTCCTAAGGTGTGGCTACTGAACTGAGTGTTCTAACAGGATCCTATAGGTCCTAAGAGTGTGGCTACTGATTGAGTGTTCTAGCAGGATCCTATAGGTCCTAAAAGTGTGGCTACTGAATATTTTGAGTTTTCTTGCAGGGTCCTGTGGGTCCAGCTGGATCAACAGGTGTGCAGGTAGGACAGAATTCTTCTCTTTAATATGAAAGAAATATTCATTCAGTTGAAGAAGTTCACAGTAAAAAGCAAAGTAAAATAAAATTCTTAAATTCTAAATGATCTTTCCTGCTCTTTAGGGCCCCAGGGGACCCCCAGGATTGCCAGGCACCCCAGGCACCCCTGGCATTAATGTGAGTGGCAGTTCTCTCTCTATACACAGCAAAAGCAAAGTGCTGTGTCCCTTGTCAATGATTTGAAGCCATCCAATGCTGCATTTCTTCCCAGGGCACCCCAGGAAGAGATGGGAAGCCAGGCCTGCCAGGCCCCCCAGGGGATCCTGTAAGTATGCAGAGAGAGCTTCTGCAGCTCCTTTGGTGGCAGAGGTTTTGCATTTGAAGGAAGTGAGCTAACCTACAAAGTCTGAAAGTCCAATGGAGGAAATTAATTTGATTTTTCCAATGATTTTTTTTCCTTTGTTTTTTCCCTACTCGATTATACTGAAGTAGAAATTAAGCTGAGGTCAGTGCATGCAAGAAAGCTGCCTTGGTTTGAGGTGTTAGAGTGTGCAGAGTAGAGCTTCTGCCAGGCAGAGCCTTCCTCAGCCTCAGGAGATGTTGTCTGTGAAGTCAAAACTTTCACACTTTGCCAAATGTGGGGATTCTGAAGCTACTTTTGCTGTGCCACACCACGAGGACATCGATTTGCAATGATGTTCTGAGAACACTTTGGTTCTGATTCAATCCATTCTCTTTAGCACTAAGGAAAACAAAAACACTAATTAAATTCTGACCCTGTACTGCACTTCAGGAGTTCTCATCTCCTCTGGGCTGTGATTTCCATTTAACACTGTTACAGATCTACAGATTTTGGGAAGTTCAGCACAACAAGCCCCAAAATGCCTGCAAATGGCCCAGACCAAAGCCCCCAAAGCCTGCAAATGGCCCAGACCAAAGCCCCCAAAGCCTGCAAATGGCCCAGACCAAACTGTAGCTGTAAAGATGATTGATTGTTACACACAAGCAGGAGCATCCAATGTCTGTGTCTGCCAAACAAAGGCAACACTTCAGTTGTTACTCCTGCTCCTGCCTGGAGTCCCAACAGCTGCCTCCCAGCTTCCAGACAGCAAATGTCTCTTCAGGAACAAACACTGCAGGTGAATCTGCTTTAGCAGGGGGGGTTGGACTNGCAAAAGCAAAGTGCTGTGTCCCTTGTCAATGATTTGAAGCCATCCAATGCTGCATTTCTTCCCAGGGCACCCCAGGAAGAGATGGGAAGCCAGGCCTGCCAGGCCCCCCAGGGGATCCTGTAAGTATGCAGAGAGAGCTTCTGCAGCTCCTTTGGTGGCAGAGGTTTTGCATTTGAAGGAAGTGAGCTAACCTACAAAGTCTGAAAGTCCAATGGAGGAAATTAATTTGATTTTTCCAATGATTTTTTTTCCTTTGTTTTTTCCCTACTCGATTATACTGAAGTAGAAATTAAGCTGAGGTCAGTGCATGCAAGAAAGCTGCCTTGGTTTGAGGTGTTAGAGTGTGCAGAGTAGAGCTTCTGCCAGGCAGAGCCTTCCTCAGCCTCAGGAGATGTTGTCTGTGAAGTCAAAACTTTCACACTTTGCCAAATGTGGGGATTCTGAAGCTACTTTTGCTGTGCCACACCACGAGGACATCGATTTGCAATGATGTTCTGAGAACACTTTGGTTCTGATTCAATCCATTCTCTTTAGCACTAAGGAAAACAAAAACACTAATTAAATTCTGACCCTGTACTGCACTTCAGGAGTTCTCATCTCCTCTGGGCTGTGATTTCCATTTAACACTGTTACAGATCTACAGATTTTGGGAAGTTCAGCACAACAAGCCCCAAAATGCCTGCAAATGGCCCAGACCAAAGCCCCCAAAGCCTGCAAATGGCCCAGACCAAAGCCCCCAGAGCCTGCAAATGGCCCAGACCAAAGCCCCCAAAAGCCTGCAAATGGCCCAGACCAAACTGTAGCTGTAAAGATGATTGATTGTTACACACAAGCAGGAGCATCCAATGTCTGTGTCTGCCAAACAAAGGCAACACTTCAGTTGTTACTCCTGCTCCTGCCTGGAGTCCCAACAGCTGCCTCCCAGCTTCCAGACAGCAAATGTCTCTTCAGGAACAAACACTGCAGGTGAATCTGCTTTAGCAGGGGGGGTTGGACTTTGCTCTGCTCTGGTGAGACTTCTCCTGGAGTGCTGCATCCAGCTCCAGAGCTCTCAATAGAGGAAGGACATGGAGCTGGTCCAGAAATGGTCAGGGGGCTGGAGCAGCTCTGTTACAAGGACAGGCTGAGGGAGCTGGGGGTGTGCAGCCTAGAGAAGAGAAGGCTCCAGGCAGACCTAAGAGCAGCCTGTCAGGACTTGAAGGAGGCTACAAACAGGCTGCAGAGAGACTGCTTACAAAGGGCTGCACTGATAGGATAAGGGGCAAAGGCTTCAAACTAGAGCAGAGCAGATTGAGATTGGCTGTGAGGAACAAGTTCTGCATCAGGAGGCTGCTGGAACACTGCAGCAGGTTGCCCAGGGAGGTGGTTGAGGCTCCATCCCTGGAGATATTGAAGGTGAGGATAACAGGGCTGTGGGCAACCTGCTCTAGTGAAGGATGTCCCTGCTGAGGCTTGGACTGGATGACCTTTGGAAGTCCTTTCCAACCCAGACCATTCTATGACTCTCTGATGTGTTAGAAGTTAATGTTGCTGAGATGTTCCCTTTGAAGGTCCTCTGAGGCTCCTTAAGCTCCTGTTGACATAAAGAGTTCTCTCTCATTTGATTCAGGAGAATCTCAACCCAGACACTCACCAGGGCCTATAAAGGGTGGGCTGTGGGCAACCTGATCTCACTGAGGGGGCTGGACTGGATGACCTTGGAGGTCCCTTTCAGCCCAGCCCATTCTATGACTCTGTGACTAGATGATGTCCAGAGGTCCCTTCCAACCCCTACCATTCTTTGCTTCTGTGCAATGCCATGGTTAAGTTGGACAGAGAGAGACTATTTCACTATATTTTAAACCCCCATTTTCCTTTTTTTCTTTTTGAGTTTTGATTAAAAAAACAAAACAAAACACTTCAAGCAACAGGTAGGTGATCAGCTCTAAAAGTAAGCTTCAGGAGGATGAGAAGCCTTCAGAATCTGTAGTGCTGTGCAAGACATTAACTGCATCTGCCCTTTTTCATCTCAGATTGCACTGCCACTGGTGGGAGACATGGGAGCCATCCTGAAGGTAAAACATTTTCACAGCTTCAATATGTTTCTTGGCTTTGTAAACCAAAATCTGCACTTGGAAGTTTCCATAGGCTCAGTTCTAACCTACTTGGCTTGAAAGTTTCATTAAATATTGATTTGTTTGTTAAAAAAATAATAAGTCCAGGAGTGTAATTTATAGGAAAATAGCATTTGAAGGCTACTTGAGGTAGTAGCCAGCAACTGCCTTGGCCCAGCACATCCAGTCCACAGTGTGCATTGCTCCTTGCTGCTGATACCAAACTGGCAGGAGTGGCTGGCACCTCATCAAGCTGTGCTGCCAGTCAGTGAGACCTGGACTGGCTGGAGAGTTGGGCAGGGGAGAACCTCCTGAAGTTCAAGAAGGGCAAGGGTAGAGTCCTGCACCCAGGGAAGAAAAACTTCCTGCACTGTAGAGGTTGGCTGTGAGCTGGCAATGTGCTCTTGTGGCCAACAAGGTCAGTGCCATCCTGGGGTGTACTTAAAGAGGTGTGGTTAGTAGGTTCAGAAAGGTTCTCCTGCCCCTCTGCTCTGCCCTGCTGAGGCTGCATCTGGAGTCCTGTGTCCAGTTCTGGGCCCTCCAGTTCAAGAGGGACATAGAACTGCTGGAGAGAGTCCAGCACAGAGCCACAGAGATGCTGAAGGGAATGGAACAGCTCTGGTAGGAGGAGAGCCTCGGGGAGCTGGGGGTCTTAGGAGGAGGAGCCTGAGGGGAGACCTCATTCATGTTGATAAAGATGTGCAGGGTGAGTGGCAGGAGGCTGGAGCCAGGCTCTGCTGGGTGATGCCCAGTGCCAGGGCAATGGGTGCTGGGTGGCATAGAAAGCATGGAAACATGAGGAGGAATCTTTCCCCTGTGAGGGTGACAGAGCCCTGGCACAGGCTGCCCAGGGGAGCTGTGGAGTCTCCCTCTCTGGAGATATTCAAACCCCACCTGGATGTGTTCCTGTGTGATCTGCTCTGGGTGATGCTGCTCTGGCAGGGGTTGGACTGGCTGAGCTTTGGAGGTCCCTTCCAGCCCCTGACACTCTGTGGCTCTGTGACCTGCTGGAAAGCTGGAAGGCTTCTATGAGTCATCTCAAAAGGAAGCTGAAAATATGTTAGGATCACTTGAGTGGATTGAGAGCTGGGGAGGGAAGCAAAGGACACCTGAAGCAGTATAGGGTGGAGAAGAGAGAAGGGGCTGCAGAGAAGGCTTGGTGGTGAGATGAAGGTGGTCACAAAGGCAGGAAGGAAGCCTCCTGCATAGATCAGACCTTCTACCTATGTCATAGAAATGGTTATGTCTCACTTCACTTTCTCTTCCTCAGGGTGATCCTGGCACAAGAGGCCCTCCAGGCATCCCTGGCAGAGAAGGGCCAAAGGTAAGTTTTGGAGGGAACACTTCATATTGCTTTGCTGCTTGTTCAAAGTGAAAGGACAAGGGCTAATGGGTAGAAACTGCAGCACAGGAGGTTCCACCTCAACATGAGGAAGAGCTTACTTACTCTAAGGGTCCCAGAGCACTAGCACAGGCCGCCCTCTCCTTCTCTGGAGACTTTCCAGCCCTGTCTGGATGTGTTCCTGTGCCACCTGCCCTGGATTCTCTGGTCCTGCTCTGGCAGGGAGGTTGGACTGGATGATCTGTGGAGGTCCCTTCCACCCCCTAGCATCCTGTGAGCCTGAGAAAGGCTCTTACCTGTGTCAGTCCTTTTCTTTTGTTTGACCCCTGTCCCTGTAGCACCTGAGCAGCCTAAAGATTTGAATTATTGTTACAGTTCAGCCTTCTTCTTGTGTCAGTTTGCCTTTGCTCTGAGGAAAGTGCAGAATAGCCCAAGGTGAGTCCCAAGCCAGAATAGCTCTTCTGTGTCTTGTTCCAATGAAACTAGCTCAGATGTGGCTCTCCACCAGGGCATTGCCACCTGTAGGCTTGTTTCAGGGAGAATCAGTCAGAGGAATCCTGCAGTGAAGAGGCAAACCTCCCATATCTCTATGATTCTATTCTATATCTCTATGATTCTATGACTCTGACTCCATCCCTCTATGACTCTGTGACTTTATGACTGTGACTCCATGACTCTATGAATCTTTGGTTATATGAATCTATGAGGAAATGGCCTCAAGTTCCACCAGGGGAGATTGAGATTGGACAGTAGGAAACTGTTCTTTGCTGAAGGAGTGTTCAGGCACTGGAGCAGTGCCCAGGGAGGTGGTGGAGTCAGCATCCTTGGAGGGGTTGCAGAAATGTCTACATGTGGCACTTTGGGATATGGTTTTAGTGGGCATGGTGGTGTTGGCTTGGTGGTTGGTGCTGATGATCTTGGAGGTCTTTTCTAATCTGAATGATTCTGTCATTCAAAAATGTGTAGACAGGCATTTGGGGACATGGTGGAGTGATTGGCAGTTGGACTTGGTGATCTAAGAGGTCTTTTCTAGCTGAAGCAATTCAGTGCTGCTAAGATGTGTCCATCAGGCCTCTTGGCTAGATTGCCTGCTAGGTAAATCCCACTCATTTCCTTTGACCTCAATGGTTTAACACTCTCAGGTAGCACTGAGCCATTTGTGTTGTGTTAGGCACTGGTACCGTAAGAACTTCATCCTAGCAGATATTAACTGTGAGCTCCACAGAGCTTGAAATTGATTGTTCTCTGATAGAAACTTCTCCAATCTTCTGTTTCCACAGGGAAGCAAAGGTGAACGTGGATTTCCTGGGCTTGCTGGAGAGAAGGGAGATGAGGTAGGATCATTCCTACAGCAGTGGCATTCTGATCTAAACCTCATCAAGGTCTGGGCCAGGAATGAAATGCACAGAATGTTCTTTAAAGCATGCACAGGTCTCTTCCAACACCAGAGAAGGTGGCCTCAGGTTGCAGCAGGGGAGGTTTGGGTTGGCTGTTAGAAGATACTCAGCCTCTGAAAGGGTTCTCAAAGGCTGCAAGAGGCTCCTGAGAGAGGTGGTTGAATCCCCATCCTTGGAGGTGTTTCAAAGGGGCACAAATGTGGTGCTGAGGGCCATGGTTTAGCCCCAGCCTTGGCAGAGTCAGAAAATGGTTGGATTTGATTGCTTAAAGGTCTTTTCCAAGGCTGGAAGAGGCTCCTGAGAGAGGTGGTTGAATTCTCATCCTTGGAGGTGCTTCGAAGAGCCACAAATGTGGTGCTGAGGGCCATGGCTTAACCTCAGCCCTGGCAGAGTCAGAGAATGGTTGGACTGGGTGATCTTAAAGGCCTTCTGCAACCCAAACCATTCTGTGGTGATACTGTTAAGTGTCCAAGGCTGAAGGACAAGTGATATTTCACAGTCAAGCCAGAGGCTGCCTCTATCCTTGTTCAATTACAACCTCTTCCCAGCACAGTGGGTTGTGAGGGGGGTTTAATTCCTAAAAATAGAGCCAGACATTTGAATAAAAGCCCTTTTTAATGTGATTATAATAGTGCTGCACATGCTGCTTGTGAGGAGAGCAAACAGACATCTTCTCTTTTCATTTCCAGGGCCTTCAGGGTGCCCCTGGACTGCCAGGTGTACCAGGACCCAGTGGACCATCTGTAAGTGTGGGGCATCATCTGTATCTCAGCAGAGCTTACTAGAACCAGGAAACCTTCACATCATTCATTTCCTCTCCTTTCTTTTAGCTTTTTCTTTAGCTTTTGGAAGAGTAATAATAAAATCTTAGCCATGCTGGCTCCAATGAAAGAAACTGGGGGGGTGATTGCCAGTGACCTGGGTGTGTTCCTGTGGGAAGTCCCCGAGGGGATCCTGCCTTGGCAGGGAGGTTGGACTCAGTGGTCTCTGGAGGTCCCTTCCAGCATCTAAAGTTCTGTGATTCTCTGACCTCCAGTAGCTGAAAGGAGGCTACAAGAAAGGCACATCTAAAGTTCTGTGATTCTCTGACCTCCAGTACCTGAAAGGAGGCTACAAGAAAGGCACATCTAAAGTTCTGTGATTCTCTGACCTCCAGTACCTGGAAGGAGGCTACAAGAAAGGCACATCTAAAGTTCTGTGATTCTCTGACCTCCAGTACCTGGAAGGAGGCTACAAGAAAGGCACATCTAAAGTTCTGTGATTCTCTGACCTCCAGTACCTGGAAGGAGGCTACAAGAAAGGCACATCTAAAGTTCTGTGATTCTCTGACCTCCAGTACCTGGAAGGAGGCTACAAGAAAGGCACATCTAAAGTTCTGTGATTCTCTGACCTCCAGTACCTGGAAGGAGGCTACAAGAAAGGCACATCTAAAGTTCTGTGATTCTCTGACCTCCAGTACCTGGAAGGAGGCTACAAGAAAGGCACATCTAAAGTTCTGTGATTCTCTGACCTCCAGTACCTGGAAGGAGGCTACAAGAAAGGCACATCTAAAGTTCTGTGATTCTCTGACCTCCAGTACCTGGAAGGAGGCTACAAGAAAGGCACATCTAAAGTTCTGTGATTCTCTGACCTCCAGTACCTGGAAGGAGGCTACAAGAAAGGCACATCTAAAGTTCTGTGATTCTCTGACCTCCAGTACCTGGAAGGAGGCTACAAGAAAGGCACATCTAAAGTTCTGTGATTCTCTGACCTCCAGTACCTGGAAGGAGGCTATAAGAAAGCCTTTTTGTAAGGGCTTGTAGTGATAGGGTGAGAGGGAATGGACTGCAGCTGGAAGAGAGGACATCCAGACTGAAGATCAGGAAGGAATTCTTTCCAGTGAGGGTGGTGAGACACTGGAATGGGTTGTGGATGTCCTCTCCATGGAGATCTTCAAGGCCAGGCTGCTTGAGGCTTTGAGCAACCTGGGCTAGTGGGAGGTGTCCCTGTCAATGAATGGCAGTGGGGTTGGAACTGGGTGATCCTTAAGGTCTCCTCCAGCCCAACCCATTCTGTGATTCTATGAATCTCAGGTAGTCTTTTCCAACCAAAATGATTCTAAGAGTCGATGATACCAAAAATAAAGTCACTGTGTGGGCTCAGAGCTCTGTGTCACTTCAATGGGTTTGGAGTTTTGGCACCAAGCAGAGACTCTCTGAGGTTTGCATGGCTTCTGATGTGCAAACTGGCAGTGAAGTCTGTGCTTGCACCCAGGTTGCAGCAGTGATGCCAGGAATAAAAAGCTAAAAATCATTCCAGCTAGGGATGTGCTTTAGTGGTGACCTGGGTCAAAGGTTGGATCATCATCCTAAAAGCTTCTTCCAAGCAAAGATATTCTCTGCTTCTGGAAAGAGGTCATGCTGAAATCAAGTGGTTGCTTGGTTTCACAGGAAAAAAAAAGGGGGGGAGGGGAAAGTGTGAGAATAAGCTCAAACTATTTAAGTTCACTGAAAAAGAGAATTTTAGATGTTGGTATTTCTGGGGCAACTCCCCTTGGAGATTTTTTTTTCCATCTTATTTTCTGCATACTGGATGGGATCACAGGAGTCAGTCTGGTTGTTCTTATTAATGGTTCTTATCATTATTGGTTGCTGCCAGTAATGATTCCTCCCTCCTCTCAAAGCCTGCAGCACATTTAGGGAGTTTAATGTGGAGTAGGTAGGTTGGCCAGGCTGAGTCTCAGTATCAAGAAGTGCCAGTGAAGGTCACTGCCTTGAGCCTGCCAAGGTGAAAACTCAGCTGCAACCACAAGTTGTACCCTTCAGAGGGCTTATCAGAAGGGCACAGCTGTCAAATCCAACAAAAAGGAAACAACTAAACCTGGGTGAGGAGGATAATTAGCTTCTGAATGACCTCCAGAAAGCACAGGTTTTCAACACTGAGCAGCACTGCACAGCCCCTGCCCAATCCCAAGCACAGCTCCAGGCTGGGTGGGGAATGGCTGAGAGCAGCCCTGAGGAACAGGCCCTGGGGGTCTGGGGTGATGAAAAGCTCAAGATGAGGCTGCAGTGTGAGTGCAGCCCAGACAGCAACTGTGTGCTGGGCTGCAGCAAGAGCAGTGTGGGCAGCAGGGCAAGGGAGGGGATTNGCTTTGAGGTCCCTTCCAACCTAAACCATTCTGTGATTCTAAGTACTGTGGTTCATTGCTTCTGAACTAACTCCAACCTGATCCTGTGTCATGCAGGGGGTCACTGGAAGACCTGGACATCCTGGGCCAGCAGGGGCAAAAGGAGAAAAGGTACTCCTACTCTTTTAGTCTTGGTCTAGTTTAGTCTCTCTTCTAGTTGTGGAAGATCTGGGAATGTTTTCCCACTCTCCTCTGCTCCCCTGGGTGATTATTTTTTTAATAGAGAGTACAAACAGCAGCACCACAGGCATCTCCCAAGTGATTTTTTTTTTTCCATTGATACCATGATGCAAATACTTCCCCCAACAGAGCCACACATGCAAGCTTGTAATTTGAAATGTGGACCTTGTGGTGTGATGGAAGGTGCAGAGAATGTTCTGAGTGTGATGTGTAATACAAAATCTAGGGAGGTGAATATGCTTTTGTGCTGTACTGTATACATGTGGTGCTTGGGGTGCATCTTGTAAAGCAGGGTTCTAGGTTGGACTTGGTGATTCTGAGGGGCTTTGCCAGCCTGGGTGTTGCTGTGAGTCTGTGTGAGTAGTTGCTGCCTGCTCTGCTTCTCATTCTCACCAGTCAAAGGCAATTCACAAGCACTGAAAGTGGCTGCAAGATCAAAAGAAGCAATGGGCAGCAGCTCCAGAGAGGGGACTCTGCCAGCTCTGCTCTGGGGAGACCTTCCCTACAGTGCTGTGTCCAGCTAGGGGACCCCCCCAGCACGAGACATGGATGCAGAGCAGGGCTGCAAAGATGCTCAGAGGGCTGGAGCACCACTCCTGAGGCTGAAAGAACTGGGGCTGTTCATTCTGGAGAGGAGAAGGCTATCTTAGAGCTGCATCTCAATGTCTGAAGGGGGCCTACAGGACAACTGGGGAGGGACTATTTAGAAGGGTCTTTAGCAATAGGACAAGAGGCAATGGGTTGAAACTGGAGCAGGAAAGATTTAGGCTGGACATCAGGAGGGAGTTCTGCACAATGAGAGCAGTGAGGAGGTGCCCAAGGAGGTGGTGGAGGCTCCATCCCTGCAGTAGAAGTTAGATAATAATAGTTATTGCCACCCTTGGTAGAAGTTAGGTAATGGTTGGGCTCTGATCTCAAAGGTCTTTTCCAACCAGATTGATTCTTTGTCTATGGTTATCACAGCTTAGGTATGGGGTAGGTCTTGACATCAATTACAGCCCAATAATTAACATGAATCTCTTGCTGCACCAGGGTAGTGAAGGTTCTCCTGGGAAGCCTGGACCCCCTGGACCCCCGGTGAGATGTTTTGGGTTGTATTTTGAATGTTACTTTAGGAACAATGAACCTGTGAGGAAAATGTAATATAAAGGGCTGCCAATCCTTCACCATCCTTGAAGCTGTTCAAGAAACCTGTGGCCTTGGCACTTGGAGACCTGCTTTAATAGCCATGGTGGTGGTGGGTTGAAGGTTGGGCTTGATTTTAGAGGTCTCTTCCAACCCAGGACTTGATTTTAAAGGTCTCTTCCAACCAAAACAACTCTGTGATACTATGGTCAAATGAGCTCACTACAGTGTCCAGTGTTACTGGAGCAATTTAGGCAGCTTGGCCACCTGGGAACTCAGGGAACCTAGGGCAAGTCCATGGAGCTCCCTGGAGCCCAAATGAACTGGAATAAAACCCAACACAAAATCAATTCTGGAGAATTCTGGGAATAATAAACACCAAAATGTGATGCACACTGAAATTTGCAGCTGCTTGGTTTGTTAATGCAGAAATAATCAGTCCCAAGCTGCACTGGTATGTGGTATGTTCTTCCTGGAGTATCTGCTGCATCAAAAAAGGTGTGGCCAGGTCTAGGGAGGGTCTTCTCCCCCTCTACTCTGACCTGGGGAGACCACATCTTGAAGATTGTGTCCAGTTTTGGGCTCCCCAGTTCAGGAGAGACAGGAACCTGCTGGGGAGAGTCCACAAGGATGAGTGGGGAACTTGAGAATCTCCCCTGTGGAGAGAGACTGAGAGCCCTGAGGCTGGTTAGGCTGGAGAAGAGAAGGCTGAGAGGGGATCTGATCAGTGTCTATAAATACCTGAGGGGTGGGTGTCAGGTGGAGGGGGCCAAGCTCTTTCCAGTGGTGCACAGCAATAAGCCAAGAGGCAATGGATACAAACTGGAACAGGGAAGGTTTCAGCTCAACATGAGGAGAAACTTTGCAGTGAGGGTGCTGGAGCCCTGGAGCAGGCTGCCCAGAGGGGTTGTGGAGTTTCCTTCTCTGGAGGCTTTCAAACCCTATCTGGATGCATTCCTGTGTGGACTACCCTGGGTGATTGACAGGGAGGTTGGACTCGATCTCTGGAGGTCCCTTCCAACCTCTGATGTTCTGTGATCCTGTGAAGCTTGGGAAAAAATTTATTTAGAACAAAAATACACAGGACTCAAAAATAGGACAGGGCTCAAATGCTGGACTCAAAGAGGACAAGAGGTCTGCCTTTATAACTCAGAGTTGCTTTTTATGTTTTAAAGGGTATGCCTTACAATGAAAGAAATGGAATGAGCAGCTTATATAAACTCCAGGTACTTCTCTTTCATCTTTATTTTACTTTTTTAATTTTTAAATGTTATTTTATCTCGTTTTATTTTACTTTATTTTGTTTTACTTTATTCTGTTTTGTTTTACTTTATCTTACTTTCTTTTGCTTTGCTTTGCCTTTGCTTTGCTTTGATTTGCTTTGCTTTGCCTTTGCTTTGCCTTTGCTTTGCCTTCTTTTGCTTTGCCTTTGCTTTGCTTTGATTTGCTTTGCTTTGCTTTGCCTTCTTTTGCTTTGCCTTTGCTTTGCCTTTGCTTTGCCTTCTTTTGCTTTGCTTTGCCTTTGCTTTGCTTTCATTTTATTTTTCTTTTCTTTCTTTTTCTTTTGTTTGTTTTTCTTTGCCTTTTCTTTTCCTTTTTTTTTTTTTCTTTGTCTTTG
>WBNM01002962.1:25512-41979 GCA_013399055.1 Ramphastos sulfuratus
ATGAGCTGCCCAGGGTTAGGCACTGGCATGAGCTGCCCAGGGTCGGGCACTGGCATGAGCTGCCCAGGGTCAGGCACTGGCATGAGCTGCCCAGGGAGGAGGTGGTTTGAATGTGGTGCTTAAGGATATGGTTTAAGGTGAATGTTGTAGGGCAGGGTTCTAGGCTGGACTTGGTGGGCTTGCAGGGGCTTTGCCAACCTGCCTGTTGCTGTGATTCTGTTCCTAGCTGTCTGCTTTACTGCTCTGAGGTTCAATGACCTGCTGTGGCTCACTCTCCAATGGTTCTCATGTAGACTGCAGAAATTCTAATGTATGCAAACTCTTTTTAATTAACATCAGGGAGACCCAGGACCCATGGGATTACCAGGACTGGAAGGACTTCCAGGGGAAAAGGTAAGAGCCTTGGAAGGAAGTCAGGGCTGCTTGATGGCAACTACAGGCAGCTCAATGTTTGCTGAAAACCTTTTTGAGTTTTGTTTGTTTGTTTGCAAGTTGAAGCTCCTGTGTGGAAAAAAAAAAATTGCACATTTGTCTGCTTGATTTTTTTTTATTTTTTTTTTTTTTTTGTGTTTTTTTTTTGGTTGGTTGGTTGGTTGAGTTTATTAATGTTGTTTTTCTTTACCATTTGTTTGCTTTTGGTTTGATTTGGTTTTTTGCTTTACTGTGTTCCTAAAACCATACATATATATATATATAACATGCAGGATAAAAATCAATTTCCTGCAGATGGAAAAGCTGTGTGTAGGATCTCTTAGAATGTTTTGTTGCCTTAACTTGATGGAATGCTGCTATGGAACATACTCTGCATATAACTAAAGTTACCTGATGGTAGTGTAGCTAACATGGTCCTAAGTATAGGCAAAAGTTCTTGTTCTCTCCTGAGAGCAGCCCTACAGAAGTGGACTTTAGGGTACCAGTGGACAAGAAGCTGGACCAGGAGCCAGCAATGGGCACTGAAGGCCAAGGGCAGCCTGGGCTGTGTCAAAAGCAATGTGGCCAGAGGTGGAGAGAGGGGATCCTGCCCCTCTGCTTTGCTCTGCTCTGGGGAGACCTCTCCTGCAGGGCTGTGTGCAGCTCTACAGCCTCCAACACAAGAGAGGCCTGGACCTGACAGAGTGAGTCCCTGGACCTGACAGAGTGGGTCCAGAGGAAGGCCACAAGGATGATCAGAAAGCTGCAGCACCTCTGCTGTGGGGACAGGTGAGGGAATTTGGGCTGTTCAGCCTGGAGGCTCCAGGGAGAACTTAGAGCTGCATTTCACCACCTGAAGCATAGCTGAAGGTGGTTGTATGCTAGAAGGAGAAGCTGTGTCCTGAAAGGAGCATGGCACAAGCAAACTGAGGATGCTGGCTTGCAGCAAGTGGGTGACTGGGTGGCAGGAAGAAAGATACATCTTAAATATCTTAGAATGGGTTGGGTTGGAAAGGAACCTAAAGATTATCCAGTTCCAAGCCCCCTGCCATGGGCAGGGACAGCTCCCACCAGCCCAGGTTGCTCAAAGTCTCATCCAACCTGGTCCTGAACACCTCCAGGGAGGTTGTGGAGCACAGAAGACCTACAGGGAGGTGGTGGAGCACAGAATCACCCAACGTGATCAAAGATCCCATTCTGTGATTCTGTGCTCCACAGCCTCCCTGGAGGTGTTCAAGGCCAGGTTGGATGAGGCCTTGAGTGAGCTGTGCTAGTGGGAGGTGTCCCTGCCTATGGCAGGGGGTTGGAACTGGCTAAGCTTTGAGGTCCCTTCCAACCTAAACCATTCTATGATTCTATGAGTCAAGAACAAAGCTAAATATCAGCACCTGGCAGAGCCTGGCTCTGGTCCTGGTTTTCAGTCCACCCAATAGTCCCTCCCCAGGTTTTCATGGCAGTCCACACACAAAGGTCCCTTGTGGGTGTTCCCATTTAACTGTAAATGTCTCTCCCCTGCAGGGTGACCGTGGGCCAGCTGGCACACCAGGAGCAGCAGGGGCACCGGTGAGTATGCCCAGCAGGGGCTCTGAGCCATGAGGCTGCTGAAACACTGCAGCAGGCTGCCCAGGGAAGTGGTGCAGCCTCCATCCCTTGAGGTTAAGCTCTGAACAACCTGATCTAGTCAGGCCCTGGCGAGGTCACAGCTCGAGTGCTGTGCTCAGTTTTGGGCACCTCAGCACAAGAGAGATGTGGAGGTGCTGGTGCCAGTGCAGAAGAGGGGAAGGGGAAGGGCTCTTATGAAGAGAGATTGGAGGAGCTGGGGTTGCTTAGTGTGAGGAAGAGGAGGCTGAGAGCAGACCTCATCACTGTCTGCAGCAACCTGAAAGGAAGTTGTGGAGAGGTTGGTGCTGGTCTCTTCTCACAGGTGAATAGTGATGGAACAAGAGGGAATGGCCTCATGCTGCCACTGGGGAGGTTTAGGCTGGACATTAGGATGAGTTTTTTCATGGCAAGAGAGCTCAGGCACTGGAATGAGCTGCCCAGGGAGGTGTGGAGTCACCCACCCTGGAGGTGTTTAATGGTCTTTTGCATGTGGTGCTTGGGGATATGGGTTAGGGTGAGCCTTGTAGAGCAGGGCTAATGGTTGGGCTTGGTGATCCCAAGGGCCTTTTCCAACCTGAATGTTTCTGTGATTCTCTGGGGATGTCCCTGCTCACTACAGGGGGAGCTGAACTAGATGACCTCCAGAGATCCCTTCCAACCCAATTCCATGATTCCTTGGAGCAAAACTCAGTTTGTTAGAAGCTGATAAAAGAAGTCAAGCAAGGTGCTGAGCTGTAATTTCCATCTCTGGTTGTGGAACACCAGCACTTGGCTCATGCTGTATAGGCAGATATGAAAATGATGTGGGCTTAGACCTTATTGCTGTCTACAGCAGGGACATTGTGGAGAGGCTGCTGCTGGAACAGGGAACTGGAGACAGAACAAGGGGGAATGGCCTCAAGCTGAGGCTGGGCAGGTTTAGATTGGACATTGGGAAAAAGTTTTTCATGGAGAGAGTGGTCAGGGACTGGAATGAGCTGCCCAGGGAGNCCCTGGCGAGGTCACAGCTCGAGTGCTGTGCTCAGTTTTGGGCACCTCAGCACAAGAGAGATGTGGAGGTGCTGGTGCCAGTGCAGAAGAGGGGAAGGGGAAGGGCTCTTATGAAGAGAGATTGGAGGAGCTGGGGTTGCTTAGTGTGAGGAAGAGGAGGCTGAGAGCAGACCTCATCACTGTCTGCAGCAACCTGAAAGGAAGTTGTGGAGAGGTTGGTGCTGGTCTCTTCTCACAGGTGAATAGTGATGGAACAAGAGGGAATGGCCTCATGCTGCCACTGGGGAGGTTTAGGCTGGACATTAGGATGAGTTTTTTCATGGCAAGAGAGCTCAGGCACTGGAATGAGCTGCCCAGGGAGGTGTGGAGTCACCCACCCTGGAGGTGTTTAATGGTCTTTTGCATGTGGTGCTTGGGGATATGGGTTAGGGTGAGCCTTGTAGAGCAGGGCTAATGGTTGGGCTTGGTGATCCCAAGGGCCTTTTCCAACCTGAATGTTTCTGTGATTCTCTGGGGATGTCCCTGCTCACTACAGGGGGAGCTGAACTAGATGACCTCCAGAGATCCCTTCCAACCCAATTCCATGATTCCTTGGAGCAAAACTCAGTTTGTTAGAAGCTGATAAAAGAAGTCAAGCAAGGTGCTGAGCTGTAATTTCCATCTCTGGTTGTGGAACACCAGCACTTGGCTCATGCTGTATAGGCAGATATGAAAATGATGTGGGCTTAGACCTTATTGCTGTCTACAGCAGGGACATTGTGGAGAGGCTGCTGCTGGAACAGGGAACTGGAGACAGAACAAGGGGGAATGGCCTCAAGCTGAGGCTGGGCAGGTTTAGATTGGACATTGGGAAAAAGTTTTTCATGGAGAGAGTGGTCAGGGACTGGAATGAGCTGCCCAGGGAGGTGGTGGAGTCCCCCAGCCTGGCTGTGTTTCAGGGTGCTTTGGATGTGGTGCATGGGGCTGTGGTTTAAGGTGAATCTTGCAGAGCAGGGTTCTAGGTTGGGCTTGGTGACCCTGAAGGGCTTTGCCAAACTGTTGCTGTGATTCCCAAAGAGATTAGAGCTGCAACATCACTGAGGGCTCATTATTTTTATGATTAAAAGGACAGGAGGGAACAATGTGAACCCATCATAAAGCCGCAGTTTGAAGCTGCATGTGCCTGCCTAAGAAAGCAGAGAAGTTTCTTCTCACTGCCTCAGTTTAATATAGATTGGAAATAAAAAAAAAAAAGTTTTCTGCCTTCCTGGGCATGCACAAATTTCTGAGCATCTTTCTATAGCAAAGGGAAAACCATCAATGTTCTTGCAACCCCCAGGGATCTGCATATCAAGCCAATCAAACATTTGCTTTAGGGGGAAAAGCTTTGTCAGCTGTCCCCATGTAATATTCAGAGAAGCTCCTGAAAGTCACCCAGAAGCTCTGTGGTAGGGGAAAAGTCAAAGCAGCTCATCACAAATTACAACTGGAATTATTCCTTTGCCTTCCTAAAGGAAATGAAGACAACTCCTCTTTGGTCTGCATCCACAGTTGAATAGAACAGAAATGCTTATCCATCTTTCAGCAGGGGGCTATTGGGATGCAAATGCATTGCTTATTAAATGTGGGAAGCTCCCAGGCTGTTCAGGAGCTGGGGTTTAAATTCTGAGTGCAGGGTTTGTGACCTAAAGAGGAGTTTGTGTCTGTGCACTCCCAGTCCCATTTAGTCTGGCTGCTGTCAGCTCCAAGAAAGGACAGCAGCTTAAATAGCTTCATTTAATTAAGTTCTCCTAAAACAAGGGGAAATTGCTCATTTAAGGGGAAAAGAGGAGTTATTTCTTGGAGTTTTTCTAGCTCATGCAAGAGTTTCAGAGTTGCTTGCTCTGGACTGTATTTCATGGTGTGAATCAATAATGCAGCAGCCAGCAAGGACGATCCCAGTTGCTCATTCCTTCTGTATTTCCCACTGGCTATGTTCCAAGTCTTGTTCTTCTTGCTCTCTGTTCTAGCTGGATGTGAAATGCTTAATGAGGTCCCTTCATCACTGATGGAGTTGCACTCTGTTAATTGCATTTCATGCTATTAAAAGCCACTGGAATAAATTCTGTCATGCTAAGCAGTTGTAATTACCAAATTAATAGACATGTGAGGGACAATATTTTTTAGTAGTCTAGGAAGAGGTCTTGAAACATATCCACATATCTTCCTGGAGAGGAATTTGTCCTCCTTGCTTGGCATTATTCCCTAGATTGAATAGTGGATCCTTTTATTTTTTTTACATTTGGGAATGTAAACCTCTGTTGTTTTTTTTTTTTACCTTTGGCTAAGCAGAATTATCAGAGAAGCTTGAGCTGAGATTCTGCAAGGATTGCCACTACCAGCCCACTTGTTCCTGGAGGTTGTTACTGGTGTTGATGTTTGGTCCCTGTGCTCAGCACTGGTGGGGCCACAGACTCCAATATTGGGTTCACTTTTGGGGCCCTCACTCCAAGAAGGGCACTGAGGGGCTGGAGCAGGTCCAGAGAAGGGCAGCAGAGATGGAGAACAGAGCTGGTGAGGAGCAGCTTAGGGAGCTGAAGGTGTTTAGTCTGGGGAAAAGGAGGATGAGGAGAAGCCTTCTGTCTCTCTCCCTGAAAGCAGGTTGGAATGAGGTGAGGGTCAGTCTGTTCTCCCAAGCAGCAAGCAACAGGACAAGTGGAAGTGGCCTCAAGTTGCTCCAGGGGAGGGGTACATTGGATAGTAGGAAAAAATTCTTTCCTGCAAGAGTAGTCAGGGAGTGGAGCAGGCTGCCCAGAGAGGTGCTGGAGTCCCCATCCCTGGGGGTCTTCAATAAACCTGTGGACATGGCACTTCAGGACATGAGTGGCCTTAGGTTAACAGCTGGACTTGGTGATCTTCAAAGTCTTTTCCAACCTTTATGATTCTATGTGTTAGATCCTTCACTCCTGCAAGTCAGCTGAGGATCTGCCCTGAGCAGACTTGGCAGCACTAGGAGTTGGACTTCATGACCTCAAAGGCCTCTTCCAAACAAAACTATTCTATGGTATCTGCAGGAAATCTGTGTTCAGGGTCATAGATTCTTCTCACTGGGGCTGAAGCAAATTGGTTGTTAAAAGCAAAGCTTCCTTTGCAACAAATAAAGACATTTAAAATCATGATGCAAATCATGTGGTGTGATTTGCCCAGGGGGATGGTGGAGTCACCATGCCTGGAGGTCTTTAAAAGACACCTGGATGTGGTGCTGAGGGGCATGGGGTAGTGGCAGTGGCTCAGCAAGCTGCAGGCAAGCAGTTGGAGTTGTTCATCTCAAAGGTCTCTTCCAACCCTGCCAGATCTGTCATTGTGAATTGGGTCAGGCTGAAGATAAAACAACAACAGAAGTGGTCCAAAAAGAGCATGAGGAAAATTGGCAAAAGGTGCCAAAAGGCAGTGAAAAAATCACTGCAAAATTAAGTGAGGGCTTGGAACTGCCTGAAGGAAACCATCTTGAGTTCACATCTGTGATGGGAAACTTTGGTCTGACTTCTCAAGGGGGAAATCACAGAACCATTTTGGCTGGAAAAGACCTTTAGGGTCACCAGTCCAAAGTTTATCAACCTCTGCTGTTGTTTCAGTGAGGAGAGCCTAAATGTCTTGGCAACATTATCTCAGCATTCAGAAAGGGCAAAGGAGCTGAAGGGACTGAGCTGTGCAGTACACAAAGAGCCAGACTGACAGGGCACAAATACTGAAGGATTCTGTCCAAGCAGTTCCTTCTCCTCTCTTAGAGCATTTGATGGCCAATGTAATGAACCTCTCACTCAAATGTGTATCTTCTTAGTTGTCACCCAAGAGAATTTATGTTTTCCTTCCTAGTAATTTGGGTTTCTGATGTTGTCTTTCTGCAGGGAAAGCCTGGATCTCCTGGGTCCCCGGGGATGCCAGGGGAGCCTGTAAGTCCCAACCTGGCTTCTAGCCTCTTACAATGGTACACAAGGCAAACCTCAGGAAGTGTGGCCAGCAGGGCTAGAGAGGATCTTCTCCCCCTCTGCTTTGCCCTAGTGAGAGCACAGCTGCAATACTGTGTCCAGTTTTGGGCTCCCAGATTCAGGAGAGGCAGGGACCTGCTGGAGAGAGTCCAGCAGAGAGCCACGAGGGTGAGTGGGGGCCTTGAGCATCTCCCCTATGGAGAGAGACTGAGAGCCTGGGGCTGTTCAGTCTGGAGAAGAGAAGGCTGAGAGATCTGAGCAATGTCTACAAATTTCTGAGGGGTGGGGGTCAAGTGGTTGAGGCCAAGCTCTTTTGGGTGGTCAACAGCAATAAGAGAAGGAGCAATGGATACAAACTGGAACAGAGAAGGTTTCACCTCAACATGAGGAGAAACTTCTTTCCAGTGAGGGTGACAGAGCCTTGGAGCAGGCTGCCCAGAGAGGTTGTGGAGTCTCCATGCAGACTTTCAGCCCCCCACCTGGATGCATTCCTGTGTGACCTGCCCTAGGGCATCCTGCTTTGGCAGGGAGGTTGGACTGGATGATCTCTGGAGGTCCCTTCCAACCTCTCAGGTTCAGTAGTTGAGCGAAATAATTCAAAGCTCTCATGGAAGATTTTACATCCAAATTTGTACATGTGGGGGTTGTTTTGTTTTGTTGGTTTTGTTTTGTTTTGTGTTTTCTTTCCTAGGGTGAAAGAGGACCCATAGGAGATATAGGCTTCCCTGGGCCAGAAGGGCCAGAAGGAAAACCAGTAAGCAATTTTATCCTGTTTCTAACAAAAGGATGCAGCTGAATTGGTCAAGAGTTGCAAAAGAAAGGAGGTCACATCCTGCTTTGGTTAGCTTGAGTGAGATCTGAAGAACAGAGCTAAGGCACTCAGGAGCAACCACCCAGCCAACAACTCCTGCTGTCATGATTGGCCCAGCCTGGACTGCATCAAAGGCAGCATTGCCAGCAGATCCAGACAGGGCATTCTGCCCCTCTGCCCTGCTGAGACCTCACCTGGAGTGCTGCATCCAGCTCTGGAGCCCTCAATAAGGGAAGGACATAGACCTGACATAGTGGAGTGCCACGAAAGTGCTCAGGGGGTTGGAGCAGCTCTGCTGTGAGGACAGGCTGAGGGAGCTGGGGGTGTGCAGCCTGGAGAAGAAAATGCTCCAGGGAGACCTTAGAGCAGTGTCAGAGCCTGAAGGGGCTACAAGCAGGCTGCAGAGGGACTGTTTGCAAAAGCCTGCAGGAACAGGACAAGGGACAGTGGCTTCAGACTAGAGCAGGGCAGATTAGGATTGGATGTTAGGAACAGGTTCTGCACCAGGAGACTGCTGGAACACTGCAGCAGGTTGCCCAGGGAGGTGGTTGAGTTCCCATCCCTGGGTGACTCCCAGGGGTCTGTTCCAAGCCCCATGGTTCTGTGAGTCCATGACTGAGCTTTGCCTTTGATGATGCTTGTTTAAAGGCATCTACATAGCTTTGTTAACCACTTTGTATTTTACTGTCTTCATGAACAAATCCTTTTGTTTCCCACAGGGACTCAATGGAAAAGATGGATTGCCAGGGCCTCCGGTAGGAAAACTTCCTTTGGCATGCTCTAGACTCTTTTATTCTTCACAGATACCACAGCAGTTGCTAACAGATGAATACACCCCCCAAAAAAAGAAGAAAAACCTTTAGATAATATTTTCATCTCTTCTTTTTTTTTTATTTTTTCTCTTTCAGGGTGCTGTAGGGAGGCCAGGAGACAGAGGACCCAAAGGAGAACGTGTAAGTCCCCTCTTCTACTAACATTTTGCTGGGTGCTGAGCATCTAAGCACTACCTCAACACAGATTTTACAGGCAAAGCCAAGAAATTAATTCTCTGAAGCTCAAGCAGTCTCTTAGATGGCAAAGAGACTAAGAGTTTTAGTCCTGGGATATTGTGTGGGGCCTTGAGTTCAAGGAGGACCTCAGGGAGCTGCTTGAGAGAGTCCAGCACACAGCCATAAAGATGTTGAAGGGAGTGAAACATCTGAAGAAAGGCTGAGGGAGCTGGGGGTGTTGGCCTCAGACTGGCACCAAGCTGCCATGTAGAACATGTACAAAGCCAGGCAAAAGAATAATTCCTTCTGCACAGAACTCAGCACAAGATTAGGGGCAAGAACACTAGAAAAGAGGAGAGAATACATCAGCACTGTAGGCAGAGGTTGCAAAACACAAATGTCCTGCCCTGACTTTTGGTGCAGCTCACAGTGAGGAAGAGCCTAAGGAGGAATCTGGAGGAAGAGCTGACCCAGTTTTATGAGTTTTTAGAAGGAACTTCTTCCAAAGACAAAGAAAACAGTGAAGGCAGTTAAAAATATGCTTGTTTAAAGAGTGGCTGTGGTGTTGGATCTGCCTCCCACACACTGGCAGCCTGTAAAATGGGAATTGGTTAGAAGCAATCCCAGGGTCAGCTTCCCACTGCCATGGCACCCTGCTCTTAGAGCAACCTGCAGTTCTCTGCTAGAACAGCTCCATGCTTGCTCTGCAGGGTTAGAGACCTGAGAAATGAGCTGTGTATATTGGTGCCTTAAATACTTCTTCAGTGGCCTTCAGGCAGTTCTCTTTACATATGCAGATGCACTCTGAGGTGGTCTCATTTGAAGGCTCTGTCACACCAAATGCTGTGTTCAACCTCCCCCTGTACTGGACTTCAACCTCCAACAAAGTGGCCACACTCAAAACTCCCTCAAAGGCTAAAAGCCCCTTCCAGTTTTGCAGCAGCATATGGCAAGACTGAAGTTGTTCTTCTGTTTTATGCTTCATGATGCTAAGGCTGAAGGAGGAGGTAGAAGTTGGATGCAAGAACTTGGTTAAAGCCAGGAGGGAGTCCTGCAAACCATGAAGGTTCTGCTTCTCAGTTTGAACAGGAGCCAGCAGTGTGCCCAGCTGACCAACAAGGCCAACAGCATCCTGCAGTAGTGTGCCCAGGAGGACCAGGGAAGTGCCCATGTGCCTGTGCTGAGCACTGGTGAGGGCACACCTTGGGTAGTGGGCTCAGGCTTGGCCTCTCACTCACACTGAGCTGCTGCAGCAGGTCCCTTCTTGGGTGACTTCTCCCATTTATGTATTTTCTTCTGCTTTTATTTCCCACAGGGTGATCAGGGTATTCCAGGAGACAAAGGTCCACAAGGTGAACGTGGGAAACCTGGCCCAGCAGGAGAAAAAGGAGATGTGGGTCCTATTGGACCACCAGGGCAGAGAGGCTATCCAGGCTCACCAGGTCACCAAGGTCCTCCAGGCTCACCAGGCCCCCCAGGCTTTCCTGTAAGTCAATCCAAGCTTTCCTTGGTTCTGAATTCAGATGGAGAGGAGGCTCAGGGGAGACCTAATAGCAGCCTGCCAGTACCTGAAGGGCAGCTACAAGAAGGATGGAGAGAAGCTGCTTGCAGTGATAGGATGAGGGGCAAAGGCTTCAAATCAGACCAGGGCAGATTGAGATTGGATGTAGGAAAAAGGTTCGGACCAGGAGGCTGCTGGAACACTGCAACAGGTTGCCCAGGGAGGTGGTTGAGGCTCCATCTGTGGAGATATTCAAGGTGAGGCTCAACAGGACTCTGGGCACCCTGATCTAGCTGAGGATGTCCCTGCTGAGTGCAGAGGGGCTTGGGCTGGATGAGCTTTGGAGGTCCCTTCCAAGCCAGCCCATTCTATGATGTTTTAGAAGTTAATGTTGCTGAGATGTTCCCTTTGAAGGTCCTCTGAGGCTCCTTAAGCTCCTGTTGACATAAAGAGTTCTCTCTCATTTGATTCAGGAGAATCTCAACCCAGACACTCACCAGGGCCTATAAAGGATGGGGGTGGCAAAAATGTATTCCCAGGTTCAGTGTCAACTGTGCCTCATGGCTCTGAGTAAACTTCAGAACCCTTCTGCACACAGAGGATGCTGAAGCACTTGCAGCTCACTCAGCATGAGCCAAACCTGAGCTCTCTATTTAGTGGCACTGTGGCAGCAGTGCAGTCAACCCTGTGGAACCCAGGGAGGTGGTTGGGGCCCATCTGTGTTTTTTCTGCTACAGATCACTTTTTTTTCCTTTAACCTCACCAGGCTGACACAGTTTCACTTGAAGAAATAAAAAGTTACATCAAACAAGAGGTCCTAAAGGTTTTTGAAGGTAAGAAAATGATTTGCAAAGCTAAATGTAAAGCTTGAATTATCTTCTGATAATTCTGGTCTTGAATTAGCTTCTACACCCCTGCAGCTTTTACTTTCTTTACATGGCATCTAAGTGACATTGGAGTCAGAAGCTGCCTTGCTGCTGTGGCTGTGTTTGAGTGTTCCTTACAGTTGGAGTGGCTGACACACAGGAGGGTTGTGCTGCCACTCAGGCAGGCTTAGGCTGGAAAGGTGGGCAGGGAGGAACTGAAAGGAAACCAGCAAGGGCAAGGGGAGAGGCTTGCAGCTGGGGAAGAACAACCTCGTGGACCAGTGTAGGTTGGGGACTGAGCTGCTGGAGAGCACTGAGGGGGGAAAAGGACCTGGAGGTCCTAGTGGATGGAAAGGTGCTCATGAGCCAGCAGTGTGCTCTGGGGGCCAAGGAGGCCAAGGGCATCCTAGGGTGGATTAGAAGGGCTGTGGGTAGGAGGTGGAGAGAGGTTCTCCTGCCCCTCTACTCTGCCCTGCTGAGGTCACATCAGGAATATTGTGTCCAGTTCTGGGCCCCTCAGTTCGAGAAGGACCTCAGGGAGCTGCTTGAGAGAGTCCAGCACAGAGCCACAGAAATGCTGAGGGCAGTGCAACATCTTCCTTAGGAGGGGACCCTGAGGAGCTGGGGCTTGGAGAGGAGAAGGCTGAGAGGTGGCCTCATTCCTGTTGATAAAGATGTGCAGGGTGAGTGCCAAGAGCCAGGCTCTGCTGGGTGATGCCCAGTGGCAGGCCAAGGGGCACTGGGTGGAAGCTGAGGCCTAGAAAGTTCCATGGAAACATGAGGAAAAATCTTTTCCCTGTTAGGGTGCCAGAACCCTGGAACAGGCTGTCCAGGGGGGCTGTGGAGTCTCTTTGGAGATGCTCAAACCCCACCTGGATGTGTCCCTGTGTGAGCTGGTATAGGAGATGCTGCTCTGGCAGGGGTTGGACTGGCTGAGCTTTGGAGGTCCCTCCCAGCCCCTGACACTCTGTGACTCTGTGATTTCAAAGAGTAAAGACTCAGAAATGAATCCAAGTTGTAAAGGAGAACCTCAGCACTCCATGGAGCACTTAATCCCTTGCCATTTAGAAGGACTGAAGACCTCCCTTCCAGAACCTTTACTTCAGCTGGGACTTGAGGATTTATTTCTTTTCCAGTGCTTGGCTGGCAGATTGCTTACCCAGTTGTTTTGGTTTTTGTGTGTGTCCTTTGCTCCTGAAGAAAGGATGGCTCAGTTTGTATCCCAGCTGAAGCTGCCTGCTGCAATGCTTGCCTCCCAAGCCCATGGCAAACCAGGCCCTCCAGGAAAAGATGGCTTGCCAGGGCCACCAGGAAAGGATGGCTTGCCAGGGCCACCAGGAGAACGTGGCATCCAAGGTAGGCATTCCCAAACAAACCTTCCCTGCTAATGATGATTAAACAAGGCAGGATCACCTACCTGTAGCTTCCTAATGATTAACTTTTGAAACTCTACTTATGTTCTTTTCCAGACTAGACCTAAATATTAACCCCTAGCAAATGTGTGGATCTTACTGATTAAAAACTTCCTAATGAGTGCATTTGATTCTACTAAGTGCCAAAGTTAATCACTGACAGATGTCTCAACCTGACAGATGTGTAGGCTACTGTAGCAGTTATTTTCTTCTCCAAAATACTTTAACAAAGAAGGAAAACAAACAAAAACACCCCCATGGCAGCTCTCTGATGGAACCATTTAGCTCATATTGAGAGGCCATCTGATTTAATTGGATCTCCAAGCCTGAGTGCTCTCAGCTCTGATCCTTGAGACAACACAGAGGAGGAAAACCAAAGGCAAATGTGACTCTTTAGGAAGCAGTGGGAACTTGAACTCTTCTTGCAGTGCAGTAATCTCTTTTCACAAACCACTGTTGGAGCTAAGGAACTGTTGGCTGTAGCCCAAGCAGCAGTTTGTCCACTGCAGTGTATTTGGGCAGTTACTGGGCTCTGTTGTCACTGAGCTGTGAGAAAAGTTAACTGCAAGGGATCCTTGTAGCTGTGCTCCACTCTAGAGTCAGGCTCTCAGAAGTTACAAGTCAGAGGAGGAGGGAGCAACTGGAGGCAGGCTGAGAGAGTTGGGGCTGTTCAGGCTGGAGAAGGCTCCCTGGAGACCTTATTGTGGCCTTCCAGGAACTGAAGTGGGCTACAAGAAAGCTGGGGAGGGACTTTTTAGGCTGTCAGGCAGTGATAGGACTGCAGAGAATGGAACAAAGCTGGAAATGGGGAGAGTCAGGTTGGATGTTAGGAAGAAGTTGTTCAGCATGAGGGTGGTGAGAGCCTGGCACAGGTTGCCCAGGGAGGTGGTGGAAGCTTCATCCCTGGGTATTTTTAAGGCCAAGCTGGATGTGGCTTTGAGCAACCTGCTCTGGTGTGAGGTGTCCCTGCCCATGGCAGGGGGCTTGGAGCTGGCTGATCCTTGGGGTCCCTCCCAGCCCTGCCGCTTCTGTGACTCTGTGCAAAGGATGTATCGATGCATTTTTGTGGGTGGGCAATCTGTAATTTGCAGTTGATCTGTAGGTAGTTCTTTATTATCTTTTGTTAGTTTGGTCTGCTCTGGAGTCAGAGCAAGTCAGACTGGAATGAAGAACATGAGAGCAAAGCTGAAGATGTTGTGGATCCTAAAGCGATCAGAAGAATAAAGACTTTTACTAACATTGCTAAGCGCAAAGCCCTGACAGAAGCTTGAAAAACTAAAAATGTGAGGAGCTCAGGATGAGAAGAACAAGGATAAAGGATCAAGGAAAACAATGGAAGGCTTTAGAGTCTCCCAACACTGGCTTCATCACCTGCCTAAATAATTCAGATCACTGTAAACAGTCAACTTCACTGTCAGTGCCAGATCGTTCGCTGATGATGTGTGTGGTGGACAGCCTCAGATGCCTCTGGGAAGTGGAATGTTGTACTAGGCTTCATTTCCAGCTAGTGAGCATCAAGAGGAAAGATGATAGCTCTGCTGGAAAAAATAATAATTATTAATAATAATAAAGCTGCTTTCTCATGCCTTATGCTTAAGTAAAAGTAGTGCCCCATATGTACGCAGGATTTCCACTGATTTTGCTCGTTCACTCCATCCTCTTTCTTGATTAGTAAAAGGTAAGCCAAGGGAGAAGCATTTACTTCTCTGATGCAGCAAGAGAGATCTGAAATGATACTTCCAGCCAAAGAACCCCAAGAACTTGTCTTGGCCTTCTTCTCGTGCCCTGAGTAAGAGGCAAGCCCTGCGAGAGAAGCGCGCTCGCAGGCTCCTTCCGTGCCTTGCCCAGTCCTGCCTGTGCCTGTCCTTGTTTTGTGCCAACAGTAAAGAGCACCCAAATCTCTGGGCAGACTGAGCAGGATCCTTCCACCACCCAGCTGCCTTTCAGCCACGGCAGGCTTGTTGGAGGAGCACATTATGTGCATGTGTGGCTGAGGCCATCAAGGTAGCATGCTGTGTGCACGTGTGCCCGAGCCGTGGGCTGCTGATGACTGGCAGAAGCTCCTCACTGCATTTCTCACTTGGGTCTAGCCCAGCTGCAGGGCTTGGCTGTGTGCTGGGCTGGCAGTGACAATGCCACTTGTCTCAGCCAGCCAGTGAAAAGAAGCAGACACTTTTGAATGGCAATCACCAGGAGCTGTAGGAGCCCCTCCGGGACCTGTTGGTGATGCTGCAGGCTGAGCAGCAGACAGCCTGCTAGAGCCAGCCAGCAGCAAAGGCAGGTGGCTGCCTGCCCAAACAGCTGCTTCACTGAGCTTCAGGACAGGGGGCACTGGGTGGAAGCTGAGGCATAGGAAGTTTCATGGAAACATGAGGAAAAGTCTTTTCCCTGTGAGGGTAACAGAGTCCTGGAACAGGCTGCCCAGGGGGGCTGTGGAGTCATAGAATCATGGAATGGTAAGGTTGGAAGGGACCTCAAGGATCATTTAGTTCCAACCCCCTGCCTTAGGCAGGGACACCTCCCACTAGTACAGGTCACTCAAGGCCTCCTCCAACCTGGCCTTGAACAGCTCCAGGGAGGGAGCAGCCACAACCTCCCTGGGCAACCTGGAGAGGTCCTTCTCTGGAGAGGTTCAGACCCCACCTGGATGTGTTCCTGTGTGACCTGTTCTAGGTGATCCAGCTCTGGCAGGGGGTTGAACTGGATGAGCTTTGGAGGTCCCTTCCATCCTTCACAAGGATGCCACTGGACACCTTAAGTGTGATGCCAGTTCCCCTGGGAACTGGGCTGGCATGAGCTGGCTGAGAATCTGCACAGCAAACCACTAGGCAGGGGTTAGTCCCAGGAGCAGAAAACCTAGCTACTAACTTTTGGGAGTGCAGGCATGGTCTCCAAAAGGTATTCTTAAGGAACTGCTGCTAGGCTCTTGGGCAAAGAATCATTCATTTCTAAGCAAGTCCAGAACTGTTACCTGCTCTTCTCCAGGCTGCAGAGCCCCAACTCTCTCAGCCTGTCCTCACAGCAGAGCTGCTGCAGCCCTCTCAGCATCTTGGTGGCCTCCTCTGGACCAGCTGATGTGAGCTTCGAGTTCATAGACACAAACTTGTGCCTGTTCCAGGCAGAGCTGAGGCTGCTGGGGTAGGGATGCTTCTGCCTGAGATGTTTGGGGAGGCCAGCAAAGGCAGAGCTGTGTTTTGCTCTCCCACCACTCAGCTATGAGCAGAAGCAAGCTGAGCACATGCTGCTGTCACATCACCCACGCTGGGCACATGTTTACCTGCCACAGCTTTTTGGGGTGCAGAAATCACACCACAGCTTCTGGAACCTGGGTGAGAGGCTTTGCTAGGGCAGCCACCTTTTGAATTCAGCAGGTGCCTCTCAGTGGAACTGCAGCTGTGCCAGTACAAAGCAGCCAGCAGCCAGGTGTGCCTTTATATTAAACACTACTAAGATCCCCAGGTCTGATTGCTGTGTGTGCTGCTGTTTGCCTCTGCATGGGTTTGTCCCTTGGAGCTCAGAGACAGAAGGGGCTCTTCCCCCCTGGAAGTGCACACTCTACCTCTCTGAGAATCAACTCTCTTCCTGCCAGAATGACACAGTTTAGGTTGTGTACATGCAGGCCTCTAACTGATGTGCTCACACCCTGTTCAATAGAGCCTCCTTTGGTGAGCAAAGCTACCAGTTTCTGGGTTAAACTTGAGTGATACCTCCTGCTGTGTACAAACTACACCTTTACACTTGTGCTAGGGTGCAGCTAGTAATGGTTTACTCTGCCCTGGGTCCTGTATTTGCACTGGCAGGCTGCTTGTTGTCCAGCTGTGGGGTGCTTTTTCTTTCCCTTCTTTGTTGTCTGGAATTCCAGGGATGCTTACAGGCTCTTTCAGTCTGTCTCAGCCCCTTTGCTGCAAGGATGTCTCAGCTGCCTGCAGCAGTGCTTG
>WBNM01002963.1:1187-11277 GCA_013399055.1 Ramphastos sulfuratus
GTTTAGGCTGGAGGTGAGGAGAAAGTTCTTCACTGAGAGAGTCATTCCCCACTGGAATGGGCTGCCCAGGGAGGTGGTGGAGTCACCGTCCCTGGAGGTGTTCAAGGCAGGTTTGGACGTGGCACTTGGTGCCATGGTCTAGTCTTGAGGTCTGTGGTAATGGGTTGGACTTGATGATCTTTGAGGTCTCTTCCAACCTTGCTGATACTGTGATACTGTGGGTTTCAGATGTCTCCAGAGATGGAGACTCCACCACCTCTCTGGGCAACCTGTTCTAGTGCTCCATCACCATTAAATTAAAGAAGCACCTTCATGTTTAGATGGAACTTCTGATGTTCAGGTTTGTGCCCATTACCCATTGTCCTGTCACTGGGCACCACTGCAGAAAGCCTGGTCCCATTCTCCTGACACCCACCCTTTAAGTATTTGTAAGCACTGATGAGATCCTGTTGGGTCTCATTCTCTGGTTACACTAGCTGAGAGCAAAACAGTACAAGGGATGTGGGGGGAAGAAGCTGCCGGTGTGAGAGAGGACGGTTAGCACAGCTGCCCTTTGTGGGAGTCAGGCAATATAGGAGGCAGCTGTGTGGACTGGAAGGCTTGGGACTCCTTATCAGAGTGAGAAAGTTAGAAGCAGCAGCCTGTAACCAAGGAGAGAATGAATAAGGTGTGGCTATAACAGCAGCCAATCAATGCTTTATTCATGGCACGTGGACAAGATAGGGCAGCCAATCCAAAGATGCGCGCTGGGCTCGTGCTCGCGTGCAGGGAAGATAGTACAATATATAAGCATTGTCTCTGCTTGATTTAAGTGGATTTCGGACTTGCATCATATCGATGTGTCCTTCTTTCCCGCTCACCTGATGGCCCGCGGCAAGATCCCCTCCCAGTCTGCTCTTCTCTGGACTCAGAAGCCCAAATTCTCTCAGTCTTTCATCATCAGAGAGATATTCCAGACCCCTCAGTATCCTCTTTGTAGCCCTTTGCTGTAGCCTCACCAGCAACTTCCTATCCTTGAACCAGGGAGCCCAAATCTGGGCACAGTGTTGCAGATATGGTCTCAACAGATCCTTGTGATGGTTTGGGAGTTCCCTGCCCCCCTACACTCTGTAAAATCCCCCAGACTAGACTCAGCCAGCTGGAAGTTAAGGACTGAAGCTCTATTTACAGCTCAGCACAATGTACAAGCAGAGATAGACACAACAGACAGGAATAGCTACAGAAATACAGAAGTTAAAGGTAATACAGAAACACAACTCCCCTCCCGGAAATCAGAGACCCCAGGAGGGGCTCCCAACCACCCTTCCACCTTCTCCCCACCCCTAGACCTTACCCCAGGGTTTGCCTTACGTGCAAGGTGAGTTTGGAGGATCAGTCAGGGAGGTTAGAAGGAAAGTGGTTAGTGAGGTTATTCAGCAGAGAGGAGAGGAACCACTGGCTCCCAGAGAGAGAGACCAAGAGACACTGTCTTTTCTATGTGTTCTTGTTCTCATACATCTCAGCAAGCCTCTGAGTGAAGCAGACATCACCATTTTTTTTTTCTTTTCACAGCCTATAATACAATTTTCTCCATTAAAATATTCTAATTAGCCTCAAACCAGCACACCCTCCATCAACCTGCTTGTCACTCTCCTCTTGATGGACCCCAGGATGCCATTGGCCTTCTTGGCCAGAAAGGCACATTGCATGTTGTCCTCTGTGTTGGCATTTGCCAGCGTGGTGCAGCCACACTGCTGTTTGGAAGCATTTAGAAGGAAATCAGGAGAAGGCAAAGCCTCAGAGCATACAATCTAATGGCAATGGGGTTTTGTAGTCATCTTCCACCATTTGTCAGGTTATCAGTACCAGGGGAGACCTGGAGTGTTGTGACACCCACTCAGTGTGTGAGCACATCCTGCTATCCATCAGTAAAGCTGGGGGTGAAGACAGTAGTGACAGGAGCTACTGAAGTAAACAAGCATCCAAACAGGAATAGTTAAGAGCTCCATTTTTTGTTTCTGTTCTGGACTGGTTTGAGACCAGTTCTGGTTTAAGGTGCTTACTTTAAACTACTTCTAAACCTCTGATTTGCTTCTGAAAGTGAAACGAGTGGCAGAAAGATTCTCCATTTCCAAAGTGAGTACTGGATTTGAAGGGTCATGTTGTGAGCACCAAAGCAAAGCAGGAAGAGGACTTTGTCAAGTGGCTGATGTCATTGAGAGATGGTCCAAGTGAAGAAATGTGTGTTTCTGGGAGTATTTGTGGGCAGCAAGTGTATGAGCATGACCCATCAAGAGAAGCCCTACCTTATGTGAGATTTTGGAGATATTCAAAACCCACCTGGATGTGTCCTTGTGTGACCTACTCTAGGTGCTCCTACTCCAGCAGAGGGCTTGGACTGGATGAGCTTTGAGGTCCCTTCCATTGACACATTCTGTGATTCTTTGATTCTGTGATCTGATCTTCTGGCACTCTTCTTTATGTTAACAATGCCCCATAGAGTTCTTCTGTTATATTTATATACTTAATTATGTCTTCTCTTCACCTTCATTTTTGCTGGTGGATATGAGCTGAGCACTTTCCAATTCCCCTTACAAGATTGGAGTCTGTTCTTTTGGTGATGATCTTGTTACCTTCTATAGCTTGAATTGATATTTTTTGCACATGGGTGGTCATCTGCTGAAATCCACACAAGGTTTTACACAGTTGCATTAAGAGGTGGAATATTGCTACCTTAGTACATTCTGTCTGGTTTGTCTTGGTTATATAGTAGAAGTCAAATGTCATTAAACTCTTCAATTTAGTCCTTCCATAGCCAGTTTTGCCCTGGTTTGAGCTAGACCAGAACTAATTGAGTTCAGTGCTGTGACTTCTCAGCTCCGGCTCTGCTCACTCAGGCACTTTCTGAAGCTCAGGGCAGTTTGCACAGCCAGGCGCTGATGGGGAGAGTTCCTGCCAAGGGCTGGGCTGCACAAAGGCTCTGCCTTAGACTTGCTCCTCTGCACCCCAAGGGCACTGCCACAGACTGTGCCCCACCTTGGGCTGCAGGAAGGCAAAGGAGGCAGCTGTGGGGAGGAGCAGAGAGGACAGGTGAGCCTCACTGCCCACCAAGGGATTGCATCCATGGATGGTATCTTCAGGACGAAGCTGAGAGATCACCAGGGTCAAGCCTCTTCACTGGCTGGTGTCCCAGGAAGACTCTGTACATTCTGCCTTCAATCCAGGGTGTTTCTGAACAAAGTTCCATAATCCAGCTCTGGAATCTGGTTCCCATCTGCCACTGACTCCAGTCTGGGACTCCCCCAGTGACCATCACTAGTATCAGTAGTGATGGTTCTGTCATTGCCATCAGGGGTTGGGTTCCACATTGGTTTGTTTCTCTTTGTCTTTATTTCATTGGATTGTTCTTTCCATCCCAGCTGGTTCAGTTTCTTTCCCAGTCCATCAGTCTCTCCATTATTCCCTGTATTTTCCCTTTGGTAAGGCAGAGGGGTTCACAGAAAACACCTGGCACTCCTTTAGGGGCCAAGCCATCCCTAATCCTTGACAGAGTGAAAGATTTTGGATGAACCATTCCACGAAATCCTATTTCTTTTGCTCATTTTCAGGTGCCTGAGTGAAGACAGATCAGATAGACTCTTCCTACTAAAAATATCCATCAGGTTAGGGATGGGTGCTGAACCTTCTATCAAACTGCACTGCACTGTATTACATTTTTCATGTCTCTGCATCTTGGATTACTTTTTTGCCTTCTCAATTTTCTCTGGAAATTCCCAAGTCTGCAGCTCTGGAGACTGCTGCTCCCACTTCTTTTGAGGAACTTTGATGTTTATTCATCTATAATCAAATATATATATGTATGCCTGCACTAATAGATTAGAGAAAGTTCTTTGATCTTTCCTTATTCCCCCCCACCCCTTCATTTCTTTCCCTTCAAGAGCTTGGCTTTTGCTGTTTCATGGCCATAATAGGCTGCCCAGGGAGCTGCTGGAATCACCATCCCCAGAGATGTTCCCAAAAGGAGTAGATGTGGTGCATGGTCCTGTGGTCATGGAGGTGCTGGGTAGAAGGTTGGATTTGATGATCTCCCAGCTTTAATGACTCTGGGATTCTGTGAGTTATCACAAATGTTGTTTTCCAGACAAATCTCTTTGATTCCTAGAAGGACAGAAATAAGAGGGTGGAATGATCTTGGAATTAAAGGGTAATGATCCCACACAGCTCAGCCACCTCCCTATTGAGTATTGCTTGGGGACCTAAGGATAAGTGCAGAGTCCTGCAGCTGGGAAGGAACAAGAAACTGCACCAGTACAGGCTGGGAGGGGATCTACTGGAGAGCAGCCCTGTGGAGAGGGACCTGGGAGTGCTGGTGGGCACCAAGTTCTGCATGGCACAGCAATGAGCCCTGGTGGGCAAGAAGACCAAAGGGGTCCTGGGGGGGCATTGAGAGAAGTGTGGCTAGCAGATGAAAGGAGGCTCTTCTTCTCCTCTACTCTGCCCTGGTGAGGCCTCACCTGGAATATTGCATCCAGTTCTGGGCTCCCCAGTTCAGGAGGCACAGGGATCTGCTGGAGAGAGTCCAAGGCAGGGCTGCAAGGATGCTGAAGGGTCTGGAGCACTGCCTGATGAGGAGAGGCTGAGAGCCCTGGGGCTGTTCAGTCTGCAGAGGAGAAGGCTGAGAGGGCAGCTGAGCAATGTCTATCAGGAGCTGAGGGCTGGGGGTCAGGAAGGAAGGCACAGGGACAGCCTCTGCTCACTTGTGCCCTGCCACAGGACAAGGGCAAGGGATGGAAACTGCAGCACAGGAAGTTGCAGCTCAGCATGAGCAAGAACTTGTTTGGTGTAAGGGTGCCAGAGCAGTGGCACAGGCTGCCCAGAGAGGTTGTGGAGTCTCCTTGTCTGGAGCCTTTCCAGCCCTGTCTGGATGTGTTCCTGTGCCACCTGTGCTGGCTTCTCTGCTCCTGCTGTGGCAGGGGAGTTGCACTGGAAGCTCTCCAGAGGTCCCTTCCAATCCCAAACATTCTGGGATCCTGTGACCTACCCTCCTGATCAATGGACTCTGTGCAGAGAGGCAATGCATAGGTGACCTTCTTATCCCTCTCCAGAGCTGTCTTGCTTTCCACTGTTGCAAACACCTCTTCACACAGGTCTTCTCCTTGGTGCAGCAGCATAAAGACCACAGCATTGCAGTATTGATTATTGTGACTGAAGAAAAACTGAGCTGCTTTTAGTTTTTTTCCCAAAGCTGTCTTATTTTAATAGAGTTGATATAATTTCTAATGCTCTACTAAGGTTAAGTCTACTCTAAGTCAGGGTGACAGAACACTGGAACAGGCTGCCCAGGGAGGTTGTGGAGTCAGCTTCTCTGGAAGCTTTCAAAAGCACCTGGATGTGTTCCTGGGTGATCCTTCTTTGGCAGGGAGGTTGGACTGGATGAGCTTTTGAGGTCCTTCCCAAACTTGAACAGAAACAAAAAGCTACCTTGGAACAGGCTGCCCAGATAGATGGAAGCATTACAAAAATGAGCAGATGTGGCACTTTGGGACATGGTTTAGTGGTCACGGAGGTGTTGGGTAGAGGGTTGGGCTTGATGATCTTAGAGATCTTTTCCAATGATTCTCTGATTCTGTCATCTTTATCTTTTATTCCATTTAATCTTTGTGGTGCTTTCTCTCTTTGTTGCTTTGCATCTCTCACGTAGGGATTTATTCTGCTTTGATTTTTCTTCGTAGGCAATGTATGCATTTAGAAAAGTCATGTGCAGCTGACATGGTTGTGCTTATGTAATACTCATGGGACCTCACTGTATCTACAAGAATAAACTGGGACCTGAAGTCCACTGTGGATTTGCAGTCTCCATCTGAATTTATTTGAGAGGCAAAGAGGGATTAATTTTAAGGGAGACAGAGCACTGAAACAGGCTTTCTGGAGAGGTGATGGAGTGTCCTTCTCTGGAGATATACAGAACCCACCTGCATGGGTTCCTGTGTGGCCTGCTCTAGGTGCACCTACCGTGGCAGGAGGGTTGGGCTCAGTGATCTCCAGAGTCCTTTCCAACTCCTACCCTTCTGTGGTGCTGTGTGATGATTAGTGTAAGGTCAAGTACCACTGGACAAAGCAGAAGCTTTGTTTTCCCTGATGAATGAACTGTTTTCATCTCATCTGTAGCTAAAAGGGCAGAGTAACTACTCTGCTCACATGTGAAACACCACCCCTGATCTACAGACCTGTCAGAATGACCTTGGTGCCAGGAAATATCACGGAGCAGCTCACCTTGAGTGCCACCATGTATCACATGCAGGGCAACCAGTGGTCAGAGCCATTTGGCATGGGGTGAAGTGCAGGTCCTGTTGTGAGCCTGATCTCCTCTGAGAAGGTGACTCAGTGGCTGAGGGAAAGGCTCTGGACAGTGTTTATCTGACCTGCTGAAAGGCAGTGAAGGGAAAAAGGACCTGGAGGTCCTAGAGGGTGGGAAGTTGACCACGAGCCAGCAATGTGCTCTGGTGGCCAGGAGGGACAATGCCATTCCAGAGTGGATTAGAAGGGCTGTGGTGAGTATGTCAAGAGAGGTTCTCCTGCCCCTCTACTCTGCTGAAGCTGCATCTGGAGTACTGTGTCCAGTTCTGAGCTCCCCAGTTCAAGAGGAACATAGAACTGCTTGAGAGAGTTCAGCACAGAGCCACAAAGATGCTGAAAGCAGTGGAAGATCTTCCTTAGGAGGAGAACCTGAGGGAGCTGGGGCTGTGCTGCTGGGAGAGGAGGAGTCTGAGGGGGACCTCATCAATGTTGATGAAGATGTGCAGGGTGAGTGGCCAGAGGCTGGAGCCAGGCTCTGCTGGATGATGCCCAGTGACAGCACAAGGGGCAGTGATGGAAGCTGAGGAAGTTCCCTGGGAACATGAGGAGGAATTTTTTCCCTGTGAGGGTGACAGAAGCCTGGGAGAGGCTGCCCGGTGGCAGTCACAGAGTCTCCCTCATTGGAGATATTCAAGAGCTGCCTGGATGTGTTCCTGTGTGACCTGCTGTAGGTGCTGCTGCTCTGGCAGGGAGGGTGGACTGGATGAGCTTTGGAGGTCCCTTCCAGCCCCTGACATTCTGTGGTCTGGACTTCAGTAAAGCCTTTGACATAGCGGACCACAGCATTCTCCAGGAGAAACTGGTTGCTTGTGGCTTGGTTGGGTTGACATGGTGATGGTTTGTGTGTTCATTTTTATTCTATTTTTGTCTCATAACTTCATTACTTCTTTAAATGTCAAACTTTATTAAAGGAGCCCATATTTATAGTTCAGGTTTCTGAGTTGGAGGGTTTCTGATCATATCACATACAGTATCACAGTATCAGCAAGGTTGGAAGAAACCTCAAAGCTCATCAAGTCCAACCCATTACCACAGACCTCCAGACTAGACCATGGCACCAANTCATAGATGGATCTGGGAAAAGGAGATGGAAGAAAAAGTAAACCAGTAGGTTCTGAGGGAAAAAAAATAAACCCAAAAGAACAAGAAACCAACCCAAGCTTTACTTTCCCATCTAACCTAACCTGTAGCATGCAAGGATGCTGAAATAAAGAAGTAGTGATAAAAAATACCCAAACCAACAAACTAGCTTTGGTCTTTCACCAAAAGTTTATGATATGAGAAATAGTTTTTTTTTTAATTGAAATAAGTTCCTGGAGCATAGGAAATGACCTAAGGCAGTACTTCAAGCAGTGCCTTGATGTGGCAGTCTGACCTGCACGTCATGAAATCCATGAACCCATGCTGAGCACAGGCAGAACTGCCTGTAGAATGCTCCCTGTGAATGGCTCATGTAGGGTATAAGATGTACAGACTGTGTCCAGCTAGAGAGCTCTTTTGGCACCTTCACAGTGAAGTTTTTCCTCATGTTCAGATGGAACCTCCTGGCTTCCTCTTTGTGCCTGTTGGCCCTTGTCATGTTGCAGGGCAACACTGAAAAGAGTGCCCCCATCCTCTTGCCCCCCACCCTTTAGCTCTTGCTGAGCATTGCTCAGATCCCCTCTGGAGCTGCTCTTCTGCAGGCTCTCAGCCCCAGGGCTCTCAGCTTTTCCTCCTCACAGAGCTGCTCCAGACCCCTCAGCGCTTTCGTAGCCGCTGCTGGACTCTCTCCACTAGTTCCCTGTCTCTTTCAAACTGGGGAGCCCAGAATTGTCCCCAGTCCTCCAGCTGTGGTCTCCCTAGGGCAGAGGAGGGTGGGGGACACTAAGGAAAATATTTCTGTCAGTTTAGGTTTTCAGCTCTGGGCTGCTGTTTATTTTCTTACTTGCTCAGATTGTGTTTGATTTCAGCTATAGCTTGGTAAGAAGGCACACATCATTTCTTTTGACATGCTCAGGGATAGGAACCCTTCTTGGATTCCAAAACTGCAGAATGTGTTCCAGGTCATTTGGAATTCTGTCCCCACACTGCTCTAAGGGAGATATAATACAAGACTTCTAACACCCTCCTGCTAGGAGGCTCAAATTTCGTTTGCAAGACATTGGTACAATATAATAGCAACTCCTAGAAGCTGGCTGTAGGATGTGACTTATTTAAATAGCATTTATCCATATATTTATGGGCATAGGATAATTCTTTCTTACATCAATTAGGTATGGACTAAGATTTTAAGATGTTTCTGAACTTTGAGTGTATGCAAAGAGCAACACCATGAATGCTGCAGGATTGGAGCAGGGTGGCTGGGAAGTGCCTAAAAGGAAAAAAAGGACCTGGAGGTGTTGATCACTGTCAACAGTCATCTCAGGATGAGCCAACCGTGTGCCCAGGTGGCCAAGAAGGCCAACAGCACCCTGACCTGGATCAGCAATAGTGTGGCCAGCAGGACCAGGGAAGTGATTGACTCCTGGTACTCAGCAGTAGTGAGGCCAAACCTGAATACTGGATTCAGTTTTGGGTCCCTTGCTCCAAGAAGGACATTGAGGTGCTGAAGCAGGTTCAAAGGAGGTTGGTAAAGGGTCTAGAGTATAAGATTCGTGAGGGCTGGGCGAAGGAACTGGGGTTGTTGTCTGGAGAAAAGGAGGCTGAGGGGAAACCTCACTCTCACCAACTCCCTGAGGTAGGGGGTTGGTGTCTTCTCCAAAGTGACAGACCAAGAGGAGAGGGCACCGGGTTGCACCAAAGAAGTTTTTGGTTGGACGTTAGGAACAATTTCTTCCCCTGAAGGCTTCTCAGACACTGGAACAGGCTCCTCAGGGTGCTGGTTGAGTCATCAACCTTGGAGGTGTTTAAAAGAGGCAGAGATGTGTTGCTGAGGGACATGGCTTAGCTGTGGACTTGGTAGTGTCAGGTTAACGGTTGGACTGGATGATCTCAAAGGTCTTTTTCAACCTATGAAACAAATGATGTGGCTCAGCTTGTTCAGTTGTTAATGAATAAATATGAAGCTGATGCTTCAAGCAACATAAATATAAATTCTTTCTGGTTTAGTCACCTTTCCCTTAATGAATTCTGATTAAAGCTACATATTGTCCTGTCTTGAGAAATTAAATCATCTGCACTTGTTGGTCACAGCGTGGAAAATGGTTTCTGTTTCTGCATATATAAACAGCAATTACAAGGCATCTTTTCACTCTGTCCAGGAGCTGCTTTTCCCTCTTTGGAAGGGAATTCATCTATATAGCCTTTCCTAAGTGAATAGCATCTGTCAGGGACTATATGAAGATGACTCTGGTCCAGATATAAATCTGTCCTGAAAGCCAGTAATGAGTCATCTCCTCAGTGCTTCCAGTGTAAGCCCCAGTGCAGACATTCATTTTGCAGAGGAAGTGTCAGCGTTTGATTTAGCTTAAGCCAGTCAAAAATGACTTCAATCAATGACTTCAAAAATGACTTCAATCAATCTAATGTGGTGTTAAAGTTCCTAATGTTCACACAGAGACTTTAAATAGCAGTAATCTTTATACTGCAGTTTCATGCACACTGGTGATGTCCAACACCAGTGAAAGGCTTTGCAACCACTCAAAGTCTCCACTTTTCCTGTCCTGTTTCCCAGCCTATCCCAACACCACAGCACCTCAAGCTGTTTCTGCCACCATCAGGAGCTGAAAGGAGAGATCTGAATGTGACAGGGGAAAGGATTTTATAGAATCATAGA
>WBNM01002964.1:0-32230 GCA_013399055.1 Ramphastos sulfuratus
CACCAGAGCTGAGTACAAGGGCAAGGAGAAGATACTGAGGCATGGAGAGGTGAGGGAAGTGGTTTGCTGAGGATGATCAGCCTTGATAGCAAAGAACTGAGTAGAAATAATCAAGAGAGTTAAATCCTTGCAGAGGACTTGGACAGTTAGAATCATCTTCCCTTTCCATGAAGTCCCTAATTGTCAGCTCCCAGTTTAAACTCCAGTGCCTTGAAGACATTACCAGGTAGCTATCGGATGCATGTAGACACATTTAGAGACATCTCAGTCTGTTGTAGCTTCCAAATGATACTTTTTTTTTTGCACTTCTGAGAGGTTTTCCTGTCAGTCTCAAGTGGATTGATTTTCTTTCTGGTTCTTCTGATCACAGTGTGTAACTGCAGTCAGGCTCATCCTCAGTGTCTCTTCTCCTCCCCTAAATGTACACCCTGCCACCAATTAAGCTTCCAGTTGGGAAATAAGGAGAATGTGGCTGGGCCTGCATCAGTGGAGAAGTGAACATATATCAAATAAACTACAGCCAAATGACAAGCAGTGTCTCCCCAAAGCCAGCAGAGAGGATGTTACAAGGCACCATAGCAGCTGCAGTCTCAAAGAAGCCAATGGCTTCCCTCCCAAGTGGACAAATTGGTCTCTTGCTCTGGACACAAAATACTGTTTCCAAATAACAAGGGGTAGGAATCATTCTCATACATGAGAATCACCCTCACCATGTGCTCCAGGTAACAAAAGGTCAGCAGGAATGCTGTTGTTTGTGTGCAGGAGAGCAGGGCACAAACACCAACTCTAGATGATGCCCAGGGGTCCCTTCCAGTCCCCACCCCTGGGGGATGCAGTGATGCTGTCACAGCAGGTCTGAGGCCTCGCGTGATGACAAGAGTGCTTGGAGACAAGACAGTGCTTCTCTGAGAAGTGGTACAGGATCATCCAGTCCAACCATCAACCTAAGACCACCACAGCCTTTAAATCATGTCCCCAAGAGCCATGTCCACACATTTCTTGAACACCTCCAGGGATGGATGGGGACTCCACCATCTCTCTGGGCAGCCTATTCCAAAGCCTGACCACTCTTGTAGTAAGGACATTTTCCTAATGTCCAACCTAACCCTCCCCTGGCAACATTTCAGGCCATTTCCTCTTGTTCTATCACCTGCTACTAGGGAGACGAGACCAACCCTCACCTCACTGAAACCTCCTTTCAGGGAGTTGTAAAGAGTGAGGTCTCTCCTCAGCCTCCTCTTCTGCAACACTGATAGAAGTTGTCAAATGACACTGACATGGCCAGTTTGTTCTTCTTACAGGAGCTAAGTCTAGCACCTTCTCAGGTGAGTCTTCCTGAGAGTCAAAGCAGGAAAAGCTCAAAAATCACACAATTCTGATTTTACTCTTCTTTGGCTCTGTAACATCAGGGAAATACTGATTTGCATTTGTCAGATTGATCTTTGTCCTAAATCAGACCCTTAGACAAGATAAAGACCTAGGGTGTTTTGCCTTAGGACAAGACAAAAAGGCCTCAAGTTGTACCAGAGGAGATTTAGGTTGAATATTAGGAACAATTTCTTTGCTGCAAGAGTGGTCAGGCACTGGAACAGGCTGCCCAGAGAGGTGGTGGAGTCACCACCCCTGGAGGTGTTGAAGAAACCTGTGGGCACTTGGGAGATGGTTTAATGGGGATGATGGTGCTGGCTTTACAGCTGGACTCAATGATCTTAGAGGACTCTTCCAGACTAAACAGTTCTATGATTCCATTTCTACAAACATGCCCTTTGCTGGGCCCACAGAGCCCTGCTGGCTTCCTTATGCTCCAACTGCTTATCTCCTGCATCTGTGCCTAATCCCAGGTGTCTGAGCTCTACAGTAGGATGATTTCTGTCTCTGAAGGTCAAAGTCCTTGTAGTGACATCATAGCTGTTTTGCTTTAAAGCAGGCTGAGGTCGCTGAACTGTTAGGAGGTTTGAAGTGGAAAACATGAGGAAAAGCCAGTCAAGTAGAAAACACAAGGAACAGTAAATCAGCTCTTATGAAATGATGACTGGCCAGACTTGCAGCTCCTGGGGTCCAAGAGAGTAAAAGGATGAATGTTTCCCTCCAGCCAGCTCATTAGACAACCCCATAGCAGAAAATTCCTTCCCAGCTCCAGCTGGTCTTGAAACTTGAGAGCCTTTTTGGTTATTGTGAGAGTTAATTGCAACTGTTCTTACCAATGCTTTGCGCTTATTCAGCATCTTTGCATTGAAAATCTCAGAAGGGCTTTACAAAAGGGAGGGGAAATTCTCTCTAGTTTTTTCACAGGGAAGGCTGAAGCAAGCTTTGGAGGACTTCTGGTGTGTATCTGGGAGAGGAGGCACACATAGGTTTTTGAATTGGGTTCTTTCCCCAACCCTGTTCTTTTTTTTAACCTCTGCACTGGATTCGAGGTCTGAGTGCAAGGGGTTGCTTAGCCTGCATGATCTTCCACTCACTGGGAAGGTCTCTGTCAGGTTTTGGGTTGTGTATGCTTTGACCTTGAACCCTGGAAGAGAGAGCTTGCTGTTACTTGATGATGTACATGGCAAGGAAGACGAAGAAATTACAGAGCAGGGGAACTGTCACAGGTCACCTCTGTGCAGAAATATGCTGAGAAGTGTCTCTGGGCACACTATCTTCTAGCAGAAAGGTCTAGTGTAGGGAGGCAGTAAGACATTCTGCTTGCACTGGATAGTGTACCTGTACCAGTACAGGTGAGGGGTGACCTGCTGGAAAGCAGCTCTGTGGAGAAAGACTTGGGAGTGCTGATGGACAAGAAGTTTACTGTGAGCCACAAATGTGCCCTTCTGGCCAAGGCCAATGGTCTCCTGGGGTGCATGAAGAAGAGTGTGGCCAGCAGGTCAAGGAAGGTTCTCCTGCCCCTCTATTCTGCCCTGGTGAGGCCACATCTGGAGTAGTGGTTCCAGCTCTGGGCTTGCCAGAGTAGGCTGGGTGATCTCCAGATCCTCCTCTGGACTGGATGTGCCTTCCAACCCTTACCACGCTGGGATTCTGTGAATGGCATAAAATTAATTTTGAGTACCTGAACAGCCCCACCACACTGAGCTTCTTTTTCTGTGGCAAAGTTACTCTACAGCATTTTGCTGCTTTTGCCTCCCTGGCATCGCTCCAGACTGTGAGGGGTGCATCAGTGCTGCACCCCACTTCCAGCTGAGGAGCCGAGCAGTACCTCCAGATCAACACCCGATTTCCGAAGTGGGGAAGCACGCACAGCAGCGTCCTTTTGCAGCAGCCTCTCTGCTGCAGCATACGCTGTCTGACTGGTCTTGTGAGGCTGCAGAGGGCACTGACCTTGCGGTGGGACTGCTGAGTGGCCAGGAGTGCCCCGAGCTGTGTCGTGTGCGAGGGTGCAGCGGGCAGGAGGGTGCTGGGCAGGAGCTGGCAGGTCCGGCCCATCGGCGCGGCGCTGGGTGAATGTGCTGAGCAGCACAGTCTGTCCGTCAGCTCCAGAGCGAGGCACTGACCCAGCTCCAGCCTCCGCCGGCACCAGCGGCTCCTTGGAGCTCAGTGCTGCACATCCACTGCAAGGGGAAGCGCTGGCAGCTCCACCTGGATGCTGGATTTTATTTATTCACGGAACAATGAAGTCAGAGGTAGGTGACTGATGCAGTGCAGGAAGTTGCTGCAGCGGGAGCTTCGCTGCCGAGACGATGATTTCATGAATCGGGCTAACGGTGCGGGGAGCCGGGGGGAGATTAATAAATGCCGCTGGTGCGTGTACTTGGGGGGAGGCAGAGCAAGGTGCAGCAGATGACATGTCCTCCTTGGATAGATTCTCCGGCTGTGCTGCCTGAAGGAGCCGTGCAGGGAGGTTTTGCACGGCAGCCTTCCCAGCGCAAAGCCAGCCGTTGAAGTTGCTGGGAGGAGCGGCGCCGTCGTGCTCCCTCCCGACAAACGCATCGCAAGTTCCCAGCAGGAAAATAAGCATCTTCATCATTGCTGCTGCTCTGCTCTGCTGTGGAGCTGCCTGGCAGCACTTCCAGGCTGGAGGTTCAGCTGTCTTATTTGCATCGAGTCCATCAAGCCCGTGTCCACCCTGAGACTCTGCTGCTGGATTTCCGTTTGGTTTTGCGGCTCGATGGATTTATTCTTCTTTGTGTTATCTGCTTGGAAAGAAAGCAGCAGTGCCACGAACAGTCCTACAGCAGAGGGAGCAGAGTGTTTGAGGAAGCGAAAAGCCTTCTGCTAGATCACAGGCAGCCTATGCAGTGGTTAAAGGAGGGGTTTCGTGCAAACCGGGAGGATGCTTCGGGTCTTGGGGAAAAACCAGTCTCAAGTCTGTCTTGTACGTAGGAGCGTGTGGCTGCAGAGGACAGGCATGTAAACCAGTTCTGAACTGGGCTGCCAGAGCCCAGCTCCGGGGCTGCCTCTGTCTCTAGGTGTGTTGGGATTATGTAATGGGTGGCTGGAGCATGTGCATGAGGTGGCTGAGAGTTCGGGGGGTCAGTTTGGTTTGTCATACCTCTTAGTATATTTCTTGCCCTTAGTGTTTATTTTTAAACAAATTTGTTAATTCCTGTTGGCATCATTGGATTGCAGAGATATTAATGATGGCAGATTGATGTCTGGTTTATTTTAATAGAAGATTAATATTTTCTGATATTTTTTTTTCCCCCAAGTGCTCTGTATATGGTTTGATTGTGTTGTGTCAAAGCTGAGGAGCGGTGGGAGCAAGTGAAGCAGCAATTGGAGCTGCTCCAGCACCCAGGGCAGGAAGTTGTGGGATTCCCATGTGAAAACCAAAGCCCTCATTGGTGCTTCTACATCAAGAAGTCAGAGCTTTTCATCTTCACATGGGCGTTTGATTTGGAAATGGGGTCTTAGGGATCTTTTAATGTCTCCATACAGCCAGAGGTAAAGGAATGAAAACACCCTGAAGTCCTAAGTCTAGTCAAAGTTACAATTCCCAGCCAGATTGCTGCTTTATGGGAATCTTTAGAAACAGAATGAAAAATGTCTTGACTTTTGCTCACTGATATACACATCAGCAGGGTTTTTCCTGCTCGGAAATGGCTAGGGGTGATGTGAAACCCATACATTTGGACACAGGTTTTGTATGCTGCGGGGTTCCACTTGTCCACAGATTTGGGGGGGGTGTGAATGAGGCTGAGATCTAAGTAAGTAATTTCTTTAAGCAGCCTGAGAGGTGTCAGTAGTGTTGCATCAGTGGCTTAAAGGGTACTTGGGGGTGAGAGTTTGTCACTTTGAGAAGGTCACAGGCAGAGAAATTTAGCTTGGCTTCCCTGAAATCCCAGCTCTCCCCTTGGCCTGGTGATTTGTGGTGCCTTGTGTATAGCCCAGCACAGCCAAAGAGGAGTGGGGGATCTTTTGTCTTCACCACCTCAGTGCTTTGGGAAGTGTCTGCCAAGGAATCCTCAATCCTCTGACCTCAGAGCAAGGCAATGTGCAGCATCCATGGGTCCAGCCTCCAAGTGGGAAACTCTTTTTTGTGGGGTTTCTAAGAGACTGAGGAAGAGAAAAATATTCAATATTACTAAACATTACTCACTGTTGTTAAATACTAAATATCACTTTAAAAAATAGTAGATATTGGTAAATACTAAATGTTGGTTTTCAAACTACTAAATAGTACTAAGTATTTCTTTAATATTATTTAGTAATAGTATTTTTAAAAGTACTAGATATTACTAAATATTGCTTTAAAAATATTAAATGTTACTAAACTTTTTTCCTTTCACTAAAGTAACCTTTGTTTTAAACATGGCACCATTTAAAAGCAATAATTTAGGGATTTCTTCCTTTTCTGAAATAAATAACCAAAGGCATTTTTGCCATGATGAAATGAGAGTAAAAGTTACTATTTTGCAGCTCAAGATAAAAAATAAAGGTCTTGGATTTCTAAATACTTCAGCAGAACTGAACTATTTGTGCTTGGAGTTATAGTCATGATTAAATGTTTGAAGATCCAGAGCCTTCCATATGTGTGTTCTGGGTTTTACTGTAACCTGGACAGCAAGGATGGTGTAAAAGTTTTACACCAAAGGGAGAGGGGAAACCTTGGACTTGATGGTCCAATGGTTGGACTCAATGATCTTAAAAGGTCTTTTCCAATCTCCTTGATGAACTCATTGTTTCTTGGGGAGACAAGGCACTCTCACTGCTAGGCAAGTCATGCTCTGCATGCCCAAGCAACTCCTGTACAAAGTGAGTGGCCCCCATGCTGGAAAGCAGCAAAGCAATAAACCTCTTCATTTCCATCCCCACGGCTGCCAGCCTCAGCCTCTGCTGCTGAAGGGCAAACAGCGCAGCAGCAGCCTGCGTGGGCTTGGAGCATCTTTTCATTGCCCCATCAACAAAGTTCAGGTTTTAATGTTTGGGGTTTTTTTAATGTAAATAATGCTAGTTTAGGTATTACTGGGCAGGGAAGGCAGTGGTGTTTTGGTGCAGCCCTGAGAGGTCTGTTCAGCATTGCTGCCGCTCTGTGCTGCTTGGGAACAAAGGAGGCTCACGTTGGGGGCAACCCTGTGAATGAGGCTATTGCCATGAAGCAAGGCAAAGGGTATTTTCTAGCCTGTACCAGTGGCTAGCTGGGGATGTTTTGTGGGCAGCCAGCATTTTAAGACTCTTACCTGTAAATGGCAATGTTGGCACAGCAAGGACTTCATCCCCAGTGAGGAAAGCCAGAAGTTTCCAAGTGCACGGAAGCAGCTGAAAGTTTAAATAAGACAATTCTGCAATTTTAGTGTTGACATCACTGTTTCTTTGGCTGTTGACTTTGACGTCACTGTTTCCCCAGTGCTTCATCTTTAGAGGCCTGTAAAGCTTCCAGAGGAAATCCATGTTTTCCAGGAGGGAATTTCTATTACAGGAAGACAACAAATGCAGACAAGTTAGGTCTTGTTTTGAGTCTTCTCCCAGGCAGAAGGCACTGTGTTTGTTGAAGGGGACTCCCTCAGAAGCAGAAACTTCTGATTTGTCCAAGTGTAGGAGGTTATAAGGCTGTGATGCTGTACCTGGTGCAAAATTAAATCAGATCCTGAAGCGTGAGAAGGGAGATGAAAAGAAAAAACATCAATAACAACATAAAACCAAAACCAACAACAAAAGCAAGAGAACCAAACACCCAAACCCTCTTTTTTTCAACCATCCTTGCTTTTCAGCAAGACAAAGGGGTACATCTATGCATCTTATCCCAGTAGCATAGCTGGCTCCTTCCTCAGCTACAGCTACCTTTGCCAGAGAAAAATCCTGCTGAAATTCACTTGAATCCAGGCTCTGCATTCTTTTAGGTGTCTGAAAAAATGTGTGTAAAGATTGAGGGGCCTGGAGTTTGGGAGTTGTCTTAGTCACTTTGTTAGAAATCTTGGTTTCCTGATGTGACCAGTGTGAAGATGTGCTCATATGATTGGGATTGTGCAGCCTGGAGAAGAGAAGGCTCCAGGGAGACCTTAGAGCAGCCTTCCAGGAGGCTACAGGAGAGCTGGGAAGGGACTTTTTACATAGGCTTAGAGTGACAGGATGGGAGTAATGGCTTCAAACCAGAAGAAGATGGATTTAGGTTGGACATTAGAAGGAAATGCTTCCCATAAGGATGGTGAGGCTTTGGAATTGGTTGCCCATGGAAGCCTGGAAGTGTTTAAGACCAGGTTGGATGGGGCCTTGAGCATGCTGGCCTTGCAGGAAATGTCCCTGCTCCTGGCAAGGGCATTGGAACTAGATGGTCCCTTCCAACTCAACCCATGCTATGATGCCATCCAAGGGTTTTTTGAAGCTGGTGTGCAGTGGCATTCTGTCACAGACAGCACTGAGCTAGGTGCTGGCAGTCCTTACTTGAAGCATTCCAAGGCATATGAATGGGATGTGGTCTGGAGTCTAATGCCTTTTGTTACAATGTTTTTCTCTTGTGTTAGTTTGGTTGATGCTCGTTTTGGGTTGCAATGAGAACTCCTTCATATTTCCTATCAGGCATGAGGTGCCTGTGGAATTTGAGGAACTGAATCTTGAGGAACTGAGTGTCATGGACCCTGGACCAGACCCTTAATGGAGCTGGGTTTGTGGGACGTGTGCTTTTTTTCTGTTGTGTTCCACAAAGAGGCAAACAGAGCATTAAATCAGAAGTAGGTAGCTTGCCATTTTCCAATCATTTTCATGAGCATTTACTGATTGAAATGCAGAAGCACCCTCAGCACAGATGCAAATGGCTTCGTTTTTCCAGATGGAAAGACTGAGGGAGAGGAAAGGAGAGAATGGTTTGTTCAGCTGCAGAGGGAAGTTGATATTAGAGGCAGAGTTGGAGTCTAGAAACCATTGTTCCCAGTGCTGTGCTCTCACAGCTGCCCGGGAGCCCTCAACAGGAGCTGTTTCATGGGATCCAATGAGAGAGAGGAATTAATCTTTCAGAAGTGTGGCTGTGTGTGTGTGGACGTGCTGTGAACATGGTATCTGCAGACTATGGTTTGGCAAACCATTTTAGTGCTCTCAATTGAAATCAGCTCTCTCAGTGAGTGCCTCCCCATCTCTTGCAGGCAGTGCTGAACTGGCAGTATTCTTTCCATGGGTGTAATCACGTTACACACCACAACATAACTTACTGCATCCCACTTCTTCCTTCCCTGTGTTGTTAAAATGCAGGAGAATCCTAGCTGCACTGCCTTCAGCTTTCAGCAATCCAAATGGCAGAAACAACTAATGTTGGCAAGGCAAACGGAAAAACAAACTCAATGAAAATCTATTTCCCAGCCTTTCTAGTTCTCCCAAGTGTTAGTGCAGGGCCGAAGCCCACACAGACAAAGCAGCAGCTGAACAGCAGCTAAGCAGCACAATAAATGTGGTGCTGAGGCACCAGGCTTGGTGGAGTTACATTCATAGAATCACAGACTGGTTTGGGTTGGAAGGGACCTTAAAGATCACCACCGTTGGCAGGGACACCTTTCCCTAGACCAGACTGCACAAGACCCTATCCAGCCTGACCTCCAGGGAGAGGGCATCCACAGCCTCCCTGGGCAATCTGTGTCAGTGTCTCACCACACTCACTCTAAAGAATTTCTTCCTAATCTTGGATCTCAGTCTCCCCTCTTCCAGCTCAAAGCCATTGTCCCTCATCTTGTCACTCCCAGCCTTTATCAAAAGTCCCTCCCCAGCTCTCCTGCAGCCCCCTTCAGGTACTGAAAGGCTGCTCTAAGGTCTCTCTAGAGCCCTCTCTTCTTTGGGCAGAACAGTCCCAACTCTCCCAGCCTGTCCCCACAGGGCAGGTTCTCCAGCCCTCTGATCATCTTCGTGGCCTCCTCTGGACCTGCTCCAACAGTTCCATGTCCTCCTTGTGCTAGGGGCACCAAAACTGGACATAGTGCTCCAGGCAGGGTCTCAGCAGCATGGAGCAGAGGGGCAGAATCCCCTCCCATAATCTGCTGTCACACTGCTTTGGATGCAGCCCAGGTTGGGTTCAATGACCTTAAAGGTCTTTTCCAACCTAAACGATTCTGTGGTTCTACAATCACAATACAATTGTAGTGGAGGACCAAGGGGAGAAAACCTAACTTCTTGGGAGGCAAGGGAGTGATTATGATGATGTGTTCAGGCTTGAGGCAGAGAGCTAAACACTGGTGGGTGCCCTCCAACAATTTGCTATGATTTAAGACAAAAATAGAATCCATTGAGCCAGGCTTGGAGGCAGCGATCAGCAGAGGAGAACAGAGGGATCAAAGAGTGGTGCTTGAGAAACAGCCTCTTGTGCCCCTGCCTGTTTGTTATGTCACTCTGAGCTTGCACTGAAGGGTGTTGGTTCAGCTGCCTGCCCCCTTCATCCAGAGAATATTCTTGGATTCGGTTCCAAAAAGGGGGAGGAAAAATAATGTATTGCCTTTTAGACACTGCTCTCTTTTTCCTTGTTGGATAACTGCTGCCAAAATGGGCTGGCCTCAGATGTGTTTCTTTCCAGTGAAGTGCCATAGGAAAATATTTCCTGGTAATAGGACCTTACTAGCTGGATACTGTCTGTAGGACGTTAGCTTAAAGATGATGATATCTTTTGATTTGCATGATGAATAGACTGATGGAAAAGTAAACCAGCATTGTGTTATCAGTACTGGAACTGACGGGATGGGACATGGAGAGGGGACAGTGGTGCTGTGTTTTAAGTGCCTGAGCATGAGGCATTTGTATTTGGAACAGCTTATCAGTGCTGTTATGCTCTTAAATCAGTGGCACACATGAGTTTCAGGAGCGTGACTTGGGGGCTGGAGTGGAGGCAACATTAGCCTGCTAATAGCATGCTGGGAGGGCTGGGTGGAAAGGAAATCAGCCAAAGAAAATAACTGCATGGTTACATTTCACTCTGCTATCCTTTCCTCCTTCCTTCCCTTCCTATTTGTGTGTTACTTTGAGTCCTGTTGTCATGGGACTCTGCTGCAATACCATTTGTTTTGTCACTTCATCCCACCCCAGTGCTTGCCCTGAACTTTATAGCTCTCCAGTACTGCTCGCCTGGCTGCTCTGTTAATCTCTTCACACCACAGCACGCTCCAGACATTCTTCTTCCCCTCACTCAGCAAAACACCACTGCAGCCCAGCACCAACAGCTCCACCCTGCCTCCAGAGCCTCGCTGCCGTCACCAGCACAACCAGCACAGAAAACCTGGTGAGGAAGGGCTCACCTTTCACGTGAGGACCCAGGAAGGCTTTGTGTGGTAGGCAGAGGAGGCCTGCAAGCAGATGTGGGCTGCAGGTTCCCGGTCTGGAGCCAGCTCTTCAGGCAGGATCAGCTGCTGCCAGGTGTGGAAGTGTGGAGCTGCAGAGCGTGGAGCTCAGCAGGGTGATTGGTCACGCGATTGACCGCGCCGTGCTCCACTGTCAGCCCAGCAACCTTCACTGGCGCAAAACTCACATGCCAAACATTTCATAAGCAGGTGGCAGGGCAGAAAAGGAAGAGAAATGCAAGGCCTTTGTTTCTTCACAAATGCTTGCTCACACATTCAGCAGTCCAGATTAGAGCTGGGGAACGTAGGATCATAGAATCGTTTTAGTTGGAAGAGACCTTTGAGATCATCAGGTCTGATGACCTGAGGGATCCTCCCAGCTTCCAAAGGAGATGGGCATGCTCAAGCCAGGCACTTACACTCGGTTCTAGCTAGGAGTGGACCTGGACCAGATACCTACACCCTACTGCCTCAAGCCTTTACAGAAGCTGGAGCTTTGCTTTTGTTCTTGTCCTCATTTCTGCAGTGGACTGAACAAAATCCCAACTCCAGCTTTCCAGTTTTGCCTTCGCACTCACTTTTTTGGAACAGATAAGGAAACCCATGGAGGAGATTTATGTGCAACTTCTGCTTTGGTCCAGAGCTCAGACAGCAGTGGAAGTGAATGAAGTAGCTGTCAGCTGTGAGAGAATACAAAGCATTAGTATGCAGAAGGAGCAAACCCCAAGCAATTCCCATTGCTGCTGAGGCTTCCGCATCCCAGGACAAGCTGTTTGCTGCGGCAGTGGCAGATCTAGGAAGCCCGAGATAAAGGGAGAGGCCTGGTGTGCCTGTTTGCATATCAATGCCAGAAGTGTTTCCTAGCTTCCATCTGACACTTAATATGACTGGTGCTTGGGGTGGGGAGCAATATCAGGGTCTGAAGCACTTGTGCATGCAGTTAGGCCTGCCTTGTGTTTGCTTTGCAAGCTTACTTTTCTGGCGAGCTGTGGTGACTTGTCTGATCTGCCACATCATCTGCTGGGTGCTCTTACATCAGCCTTTTGCATGCTCTTCTGCTCAGAATGTCTGACCTGGATAGCTTTGCCCACTGCCAAAAGTTGCAGCACCCAGCAAAATGTCCCAGCTGCTTCTCCTAGATGTCCTGGTTTTGCTGGGATGGAATCTCAGCCTAGCTATGGTCTGCAGGCTGTTAGCAGCTGTGAGTCAGGCAGGACAGCTGACCTGAGCTGGCCACAGGTGGATCCCAGACCATGAACCTCACAGTAGAAAGGGAGAAGTTTGCTAAGGATAAGGGCTTTTTGCTTTTGCTGGGCTCTTCCTTCTCCTGCTCTTGAGGACTGCCTTCCTGCTCAGTGTGACAACTGCACCTTTGCTGGGCTGAGTATTGCTTTATATACTTTATATTGGCATTGGTGGTAGTGCGGTTTTGATATTAAAACTCTTTTCATTTCACCCCAAGGGTCTTCTCCCCTCCCACTCCCCCTTCTCTGCTGGGAAGGGCTCATAGGCTAATGGAGCAGTTGCTAGAGATGCAGGCTAAACAAATAAACCACTAGATAAAGAGGTTCCTGGAAGCCAAACAGAACTTGAGGAAGAAATGCAGTTTGTGTGAATGAGTGGAATTTTTAATGGAGCCTTTGATTTTAATTGGATTCCAAACAAGTGAGTTTGTCTCTTTAAGCAGTCTCCCTGGTGCACCTCTGGCCATGTTGTCAAGACTGTCATTATTAACTGGTTTAGAAGCTTGGGCAGAGAGCCTGTCTCATCACTCCTGAGAGTATGAACTGGAGGGTACAGTTGGAAGTGTGAGAGTGAGGATATTCAGGGAGTTGACTTTTATTTGTTTGGTTGAAAACTATCTGTCTGCAAAAGGGAAAGCAGCATTCAGACTCAAGATTAGCACAGTATTGATAGAGACATTTCTGAAGGATCTCCCTTAGTGAATCTCCTTCATGACTTAAGTGTGGTATTAGTGGAGGGCAAACTATGATGGAAAGATTTTCATTCACTGCATGAAGGTTGGAGAAGTGTGTACCTTGATTTATTGTCACAGTGCTGCTCTGTCTCCCTTATCTGTTGCTCAGACTTCAAGAGATAAAACTGCATATGATGTTTACTGCCTGGGTTGACTAATACCTTGGCTGAACTGTAGAAGATTTGCTCTCTGCTCAAAACAGGGCTAAATCACCCTCTCAGCTGGCTGATGTTTTGGAGAGCAGAGAAGCAGTCAGTAGGTGCTGCATGTGCCATGGCAGGAACACGATCACAGGAGAAGAATCTCAAACACTGGTGGAGTGAAGCAGTATCTGCTGGTGGCCAAGTGTGTTTTGGGACAGAGCCTGTCTCCTTTTGTGTGCTTGTGATCAGTGCAGAATTGTGCCAGGGGGTAGGGTCTGTTCTGAATGGGGTTTGTTCTAAAACTGTAGAGGTCTCTTCCAACTAAAACAGTTCTAAGATCATTGAGTCCAACCATCACCATGGCCACTAAACCCTCTCCCAAAGTGCCATGGCCACAGGTTTCTTGAACACTGCCAGGGATGGGGACTCCACCACCTCCCTGGGCAGCCTATTCCAATGCCTGACCACTCTTGCAGCAAAAAAGTTTTTCCTAATGTCCAAGCTAAACCTCCCCTGGTACAATTTCAGGCTATTTCCTCTCATTCTATCAGCTAATATTAGGGAGAAGAGACCAATCCCCACCTCACTGCAGCCTCCTTTCGGGGAGGTGTAGAGAGCAATGAGATCTCCCCCAACTCCCTCTTTTCCAGACTGAACAACCCCAGTTCCCTCAGCTTCTCCTCACCAGCCCTGTTCTCCAGACCCTTCACCAGCTTTGTTGCCCTTCTCTGGATGTACTTCAGCCCCTCAATGTCCTTCTTGGAGCGAGTCCCCCAAAACTGAACCCAGTACTCAAGTTGTGACCTCACCAGTGCTGACTACAGAGGGAAAATCACTTCCCTACTCCTGCTGGCCACACTATTGCTGATCCAGGCCAGGATGCTGGTGACCTTCTTGGACACCTGAGCACACTACTGGCTCATCTTTAGCAGCTGTCAATCAACACCTCTAGGTCTTTTTCTGCCAGGCAGTTTCCAGCCACTCTGCCCCAAACCCGGAGCATTCATGGGGTTGTTGTGACCCCAGTGCAGGACCCAGCACTTGCCCTTGTTAAACCTCATAGAACTGCCCTCAGCCCAGTGGTCCAGCCTCTGGATTTCTCTGCAGGGCCTTCCTACCCTCAAGCAGATCAACACTCCCACCCAATTTAGTGTCATCTGCAAAATGGAAAATGCTGGGGCGGGGAGAATGGGAACTAAAATTGAGTGTTTGATGAATCTAGGAAAAGTGAGAGAGCCTCTTCAGGTGTGTTTGCCCAACCTTTTAGAGTGCTCACTTCCTCTGACATCTTTATTTATCTTGGCACATAACTCCTAAGTCAAGCTCTTTCCCCTTTCCTAAGCTGGGTGTTTTTAAAGGAAGCTAAGATTCAGTCTTGCTGAAGAGCTTCAGGAAAGTTGATGAAGGACTGTGGATAAGAAGGACGATGCCACCCTGCAAGGATGTCCTCCAGATTTTTCTTCTTATAAGTTAAACCCCCTCTCGACTCAGACCGTGATAGCGATGCTGTGAGTCTCCCCCAGTTCTGGATGATTAAGTAGTTTAAAGGTTAGCCTACAGAACATGATCATATTATATGGATTTTCTTATCCCAAACCCATCTAGAATGGGTGAAACAGCATTGCTAAGCTCTTCAAAAGGCCTGTCAGCTTTTACAGGGCTTGAATTGCTGGATAATGATATTCTGTCATCTCCTGCAAGGCTCATGCTCTAAACACTTCCATACACAATAGACATTAAAATGGAATTGAGTAAATTCTGTCTCTCAAATTGCTGCACTGTCTGGTGATTGTCTGCCTCTTCAATACTAAATACAGGCTCACAGCTAATAGAGCTTGGCTACTGGGAGCAACACATGGTAAAATGTGATAGAGGAGGTCAGGTGTGGGAAATCCTACAATCATAGGATGGTTTCAGTTGGGAAGGACCTTAAAAGTCATCTAGTTCCAACCCCCTGCCATGGGCAGGGACAGTTCCCACTAGACCATGTTGCTCCAGGCTTTGTCCACCTGGCCTTGAACACTTTCAGGGCATTCACAACCTCCCTGGGCAACCTGTTCCAAATATTAACTCTCAGGCCTTTGTTTTAAAGCATATGCATCCAACACTTACAGGATTCCAGCATGGTGAGGGTTGAAAGGGATGTCTGGACACAGTCCAACCCCTATCTGCTAAAGCAGAGCACCCACAGCAGCTTGCCCAAGATCACAATGGTCAGCTGGGTTTGGAATCTCTCCAGAGAAGGAGACTCCACAACCTCTCTGGGCAGCCTGCTCCAGGGTTCCAACACACTCACACCAAAGAGGTTTCTCCTCCTGTTTAGATGGAACCTCCTAGGTTCCAGTTTGTTTCTGTTACCTCTTAAGCATATGCAGTAGGAACAGTTTTCTGTGTAGTTCCCAACATGGAGACCCCAGCCTCAAGCTTATGTCTTACCAATTCCTGGGCTGAAAGATGTTTTTTCCTCTCCAGATTTGAGCTGTTACTCTGTTACTCGGTTCTGCTTCATGATTTCTCTCAGTTTAGACTTCTAGAATCAAGTTCATTTTTTAGAATCGAGTTCATTGTGCCTGATTCTTCTTGAAGATGTTGTCTGACTTTTTAATTTGGTATCAAGCAGCCTCAGATGGCAACATGAGGGAGAAGGAGAAACTTGAGGGAGGCAATAAGTAGTTCATTGCTAGTACGGGTCTGAGCTTCATCCTTCCTGCAGGTGCAGAGCAGTGGATGAATGTGTATCCTCCCATGTCTCTTTTCAGTGATTCTCAGTGATAGGACAAGAGGCAATGGGCATGAATTGGAACCCAGGAGGCTCCATCTGAACAGGAGGATAAACTCGTTTGGTTCGAGGCTGCCCAGAGTTGTGGAATCTCCTTTGGAGAGCTTCCAAATCCCCCTGGGCATTGTGATCCTGGGGGCCCCATCCCTAGATTGTTTTCAAGGCCAGGCTGGATGTGGCTCTGAGCAAGCTGATCTAGTGGAAGGTGTCCCTGTGCATGGCAAAGGGGCTGGAACTGAATGATCCTTGAGGTGCCTTCCAACCCTGACAGTTCTGTGATTCTGTTAGACCTATCTGTCAGGAGATGCACAAGTTGCTGTTCCTGTAGGAAGGGGAATTCCAGCTGGCTGTGTGATCCTTTGTGGTTGGTACCTCTGAAGGTGTTTTGCAGGCAGGCTAAATATTGACAGCATGCTGGAGTTCTGAAGTCATGTTGTAGGTGTCTCCTCCCACGCTTCTCTGGAGCTCTTCAGTGTGCATGTGTGATATTTCACAGCTAAAACGGAGTGATTTAATCCCTTCAGTTCCTAAGGGGGCAAGAAGCCTGCCTGTTGTCATGCATCTGGAAGCTAATGGGAGGAGAGCTTGCCTTGCCTGATGGCACCTGTCAAAGCCCTGTCTCACTAACGCCAGAGACACCAATTTGTGCCGCTGTCCTGACAGCACAGAGAGCGCCTTCCCCCTGCTGCTTGTGTGAAAGAAGTAAAGGCTTGTGAGCATCAAGTGAAATGCAAATGTCCAGGAGATTTAATACTCAACACTCCCTGAGCCTTGGGCTGCCTTCAGGATCACAGGATGTTAGGGACCCAAATTGATCATCCAGTCCAACCCCCCTGCCAGAGCAGGACCATACAATCTAGCTCAGGTCACAGAGGAATGCATCCAGAGAGACCTTGAAAGTCTCCAGAGAAGGAGACTCCACAACCTTTCAGGGCAGCCTGTTCAAGTGCTCTGGGCCCCTTTCAGTAAAGAAGTTCCCCCTTGTGTTGAGGTGGAACCTCCTGTGCTGCAGCTTATATCCACTGCTCCTTGTCCTATCCCAGGCAGCAAGTGAGCAGAGCCTGTCCCCCCTTCCTGATCCCCAGCCCTCAGATATTTAAAAACATTGATTAAATCCCCTCTCAGTCTTCGCTTCTCCAGACTAAAAAGCCCCAGATCCCTCAGCCTCTCCTCATCAGACAGTGTTCCAACCCTCTAATCATCCTTGCAGTCTTCTACTGCACCCTCTCCAGCAGATCCCTGTCCCTCTTAAACTGGGGAGCCCCAAACTGAAGGCAGTACTCAAGATGAGGTTGGTTCTGGGTCTGTTCTAGTGAATCGGAACTAATGGAAATTAATATTTTAACTTGATCTATTTGGTTGGGCAGAAATAACTGGATGATCTCTGTTCCCTAAACAAGAATAGAAAAGTCTGTTACCAAAGCTGGTCACACAGCAGTCCTGTTCAAAACTGATTGGGTCACTGCAGAGAGCCTTCCTTCTTTAAATAGCCTTCCTATTAGCTGAAGAATGGGAAAGCAGCTCTGGAAGGCATTGCTGTGACATTAAATTATGGCTGTGTAGCGTCTCCCTTCTCTGAATCTGACCTTCATCTGCCAAGTTCTGACAGTCTCAGCTTGAGAAACCCTTGCCTAACCCCTGAGCAAGATCCAGTCGGGTCAGCTGAGATACTTTAGATAATAATTTCTGGGACTAGGCCTTTCTGATCCATCACTAGCCTGTTTTCTCTCTCCAGAAGACTGTGGAGCTGTGCAAAACCACGTCACGAAGCAGTATAGCTCCAGCAGTGCAGCTTTTGAATGAGGGTACATTTCTCTGGTTGTGTGAGCAGAGCCTTGCATGAAGTCTTTATGGGTCAGAAGCCACAAAGGCTGCTCTCTGCTGAATAGGGGCTTTGATGGTACTAACATAGAAGCAGAGAATGGCTCCATTTGAAAAGGACCTTAAAGATCAGCTAGATCCAGCCCCCTGCCATGGGCAGGGACACCTCCCACTAGACCAAGTTGCTCAAGGCCCCATCCACCCTGGTCTTAACCACTTCCAGGGTCAAGGCATCCACAGCTTCTCTGGGCAGCCTGTTCCAGTGTTTCACCACGCTCATAGTAAAGGATTTCTTCTTAATGTCCAATCTGCTCTAATTTACAACTGTTGCCCCTCATCCTATCACTCTGTGCCTTTCTAAAAAGTCCCTCCTCAGCTCTCCTGTGGCCCCTTCAGGTACTGGCAGGCTGCTTTAAGGTCTCCTTGCAGCCTTCTCTTCTCCAGGCTGAACAGCCCCAGCTCTCTCAGCCTGTCCTGGCTCCTGTTAGGCTTTTAAATGGAAAGAGGTCAGCCAAGCTGTCATAGAGCCCAGCAGCTATGATGCTAAAGCATCCTAGCTCTGAGACAAGCTCAGAGAGAACATGGTCAGCCAGAGCATCACAGACCTCACCAAGGGAGCTAGAACCACTCTGTCAGCAGAGACCTTTCTCGTGTTCAACAGGAGGGCAAATCCTCTCACTCCATTTGCAGAGCTGACTCCCACACCAAACAATTAATTTTAAACCAGGGTTTACCTTTCACCCCCAAATGCCAGAGCTGCCTTGTCAGCATGGAGGAGGAGCCACCAGGCATTTGCTCCTAAGGCTAATAGAAATTGTAGCTCCTGATGTATGCTTTGCTGCAGATGCTTGCCAAGACTCTTTCTATGCATGGCATATTTCTGGACCTTTAAATTAAAAGGAAGGAAGGAGATTTTGGTTAGGATTTTACTTATATAAATATTATACATATATATAAATATGCCTTAACATGGAGTTCTTCTGAAGCAAACCTGGACAAAAACAGATCTGAGCCTTCTCAGTAAGGTTCCAAAAGCTGTCCCCAAACACTACATCATCCTTAGAGGGCCTGGAATACGTTTTTCTAAGTACTGAAGGCCTTTTTTTCTTTTTTAATCAGAAAAATAAAAATGCTATTTAACCAGAGTAGGAGGAATTATATTCTCTCCTTTTATAAACTGCTCCAAACTGCTTATTTTTTTTATTTGCTAAAACAGGGTGGGGCAGTGAGGTCTGTGGTTGAGATCACCACCACCAAGAGAGATGACCTATTGGCTGTAAGTTCAGGGGTGATGTAATCCTAATTTAATGTTCTCTCTCACTCTTTTTTTTTTTTTTTAATTACATATATTTAGAACAGAATTCTCAGAGTATGTTTTTCATGCAGGCTCAGCACACAGATGTCTTATTAGCCTGTGCAAAATGCCTGCAATTAAAATGCCCTCACAAGCAGGAACAATTTTTGTCCTGGCCTGGTTGCATCTCTGAGTTTCCGAACCTCTCCCAGCCTTTCCGGTGATGAATACAAATTATTTCATGTTTTTACTTTTCAGGGCATTAAGGGACAGAAAGAAAGGAGGGAGTTTAAATGGGAATATAATTGGTTCCTTTCTGAGTCTGTGATAATTAAGGGTATGTATAGAATTCATAGAACCATGGAATTGTTTCAGTTGGAAAAGTCCTCTAAGAGCATCCAGTCCAACTGTCGACTGAACACCACCATGGCCACTAAGCCATGCCCCAAAATGCCATGGCCACACGTTTCTTGAGCGCCTCCAGGGACGAGGACTCCACCACCTCCCTGGACAGCCTGTTCCAATCTCTGACCTCTCTTGTAGGAAAGAAATTGTTCCTAATGTCCAGCCTAAACCTCGCAATTTCAGGCCATTTCCTCTCATTCTATCACCTCATACTAGGGAGAATCACTGCAACTTCCCTTCAGGTAGTTCTAGAGAGGGAAAAGGTCTCCCTGCAGCCTCCTCTTCTCCCGACTAAACACCCCCAGCTCCCTCAGCCACTCCTCCCCAGCTCTGTTCTCCAGACCCTTCACCAGCTTCATTGCCCTTCTCTGGACCTGCTCCCCAGGCAGCCAAGACTTACTTACTTCTTACTCAAAACCTAACTGTTGCTTCACTTCAGAAAAACGTGCTACTGAATGTTGTGTCAGGGCCCTCTTTATTGCTAGTGCTGTGGAATTCTCCTGCATAGCTTGCTTCAGCCGTGGCCAGCTGCTGACTCTGAGCTGTCATTTGCAACAGGACTAAAATGCCACCTTGCATGTTCTTCCTGGTGCAAGCTGGCGTTTCATGACAACTGGCTGTGGAGTTGCCTGATGCAATTACTATGAGGAGTAATAGAGAAGAGACATTCTGAGTATCTAAGGAAGTGCTTACATGTTTGGTTGACTTCTGGCAGCAGATTCTTCCCGTCAGCAAATCTGGGGAATGCCTCCACCACAGGCTGTTGCTTGGTGAGGATTAAGCACAAAGTGTCCAGCTGAACAAGGCTAATCCTCAGGACTGTGCTGAATGAACTGTTCGTGGGCTTGTTGCATTAAGAAGTTCAGGGAGACTGCTTGGCTTGGAGGAGTCCTTTCAAAATACCTTTGCAAAGCTTCTCTAACAGCCCAGTGTCACAGGCAGCCTCTTTGGGCAGGTTAAATGAAGTGAGTCATGAACACTTGGGTGTTGGACTTGGAGTGTGCAGCAGTGGATGTAGTATGTGTTTGGGTTTGCTTTGAACACCAGAGCTCTACGTCTTCCAGTTCATCTGAGTCTGACTGATTGGGTCATGACTCGAAGGCAGAAGGGCTTCCAGTTTTTGTTCCCAGTTCCTAAAATTACTGCAGGCTGTGTTGGGTGGAAATAAACTTCTGCAGCTGCTTTTCCCTGTGGAGGAGCCTGGATTCCTGCAGCTCTACAGATACGGAGCAGCTGCCCCACACCACTCAGGCACCGTGGCTGCTGGTGAGGGACATACTGGGTCAGTAAGGGGTTGAAATGGCTGCTCTTTCACAGACTGATGTGCCTGAATTCTCCCCTTTCCCCTCTCCTTGCCATTTTGAAGTAGAGAGCAGGTACAGACAAGAGATGAGGCCCGAGAAAGGCTTTTGAAGCAGGGATGTGACCTTTCTTCCTGCACATCAAGAGCTGACCCCCACAGAGTTTATTTTGTGGAGGAAGGATGGAAGGTCAGGGAAGAGAGCAGAAGAGGTTTCAGTTTTACTTGAATGAGCTCCTCTCTGAATGGGTTGACATGTGGCAGTGCCTATCATAGAATCAGTTTGGGTTGAGAAGGGACCACAAGGATCATCTAATTCCAACCCCACTGCCGTGGGCAGGGACACCCTACCCTAGGTCAGGCTGGCCAGAGCCTCATCCAGCCTGGCCTTAAACACCTAATCTCCACACCCATCTTAAACACCCATCTCCAAGACCATCTGGTCCTCTCTACACTGGACTGTAAAAGCAGGAGTACATCCTGGGCAGAATATCAGAAAGAAAACTAAGCAGTTTTCTGTCACACTGGGGACTGGCAGGTTTATTGGTCCTTCCAGAAAGCAAATGAGACAGGAGCTTACCTTTTTATTCCTGCATTCCAGCCTATATACCCACACTGCATAAATAAATGTGAGGTGAGAACTTCTAAATCCACTTTTACAGCTTGTTTTGGAGTTAGTGGAAGGAATATAAAACTGCTACAAACAGTGAGGATGTACTTAATGACCCTAGGAAACTTGGCCTGGAGATAAACATGACCTGGAGTAATGGCAGCCCTGCAGCCTTTGGAGGAGGAACAGTTGATGCAGGAGAAGAGCTGTTGAGAGCAGGAAGACATCTGTGTGTAGATGCAGTGCAATGGCCACCAGGAATTGCACTGCCAGTAGGGAAGGGATTTTCCATTTATTAACATGCTGTCTTTGAAATCATCACAGCCAAGATTACTCTTCAACATCCTCAGCATCCTCTGCTCCTGAGTTCACGGAAGCTTCTGCCAGTTGCAAAGGCATGCCAGCAGTGGGCTGGGCTGTAATGGGCCACATGGCACTCATTTGTTTGCTCAAGTTAGGCACACTTTATTATTTCTAATTTTCATGTTGCTGTTTTCCCATGCCCCTCCCTGCCTCCAGTGTGAAAACCATTGGAAGAGTGATCAGGCATTGCAACAGGCTGCCCAGAGAAGTGGTGGTATCACCATCTCTGGAGGTGTCCGAGTGGGCATGGTGCTGTTGGGTTGATGGTCAGACTTGATCTCAGAGGTCTTTTCCAACCTTAATGATTCCATGATGCACACAAGAGGTAAAGTAGAATGTGTCAGCTTAAGCACAGCTCTAAAAATAGCCCAACAGTCTCCTGTGGTGTGTGCCCTGAAACAGGAAGATCTAGAGCTCAGATTGTGGAGCTTGGTTGTCTGCTAAATTATTTCTCTCTGTGATCATCTGTAGGACAGGGCTGTTTACAGCATGGGCAGCAGCACTTTGGGCACCTGCTTGAGTGAAAATCCAGAGGGCTGTGTTTTTCCTTTTGGAATTGATTGCAGGAGCCCTTGCAGCTGCTGTAAGGGCACTGTCTCACACGCTGCTCTCCAGTCAGTTGTGGCACAATTTAAATCTGCTGTAGCATCCTGCCCTGCGCCGCTGTCTCATTTGCTTCACCCTTGGGGTTTGAGAACCAAGTACATTCTGGAGAGCTTAAAAAGAGAGGGAAAAAAAAACCCCAAAAAAACCAACAAACAACCCAGCATATTATAGATGCCTGCAAAATTATGTATACACATAAAATCAAGGAATTACAATGCTGGGTTTAAAAGGAATTTAATCAATAAAGGGTTATTTACTCTTTAAAGATTTAAGCATAATGCCATGGGCAATGCAGGGCTAAGAAGACTTTCTGTGTATCTCCAGTGGGTTCTAGACCCCAGAGTAAACAGTCCAGCATTTAGGTGTTGTGATGGAATCCATGAAGCAAAATAGCCAGCTGGATTCTGGGGCACAGAGCACCCCAGAAACAGAGTCTTGATATTCCACAATGAATTTGTTGTTATCTTCCCTGCCAGTTTAGTTCTGCTTATGAAATCCCAGAGTCCTAATGTGGTATGGGTCAGGAGGGACCGCCAGAGAGCACCTAGTCAACCTCCCCTACTAAATCAGGGTCACCTAGGTGAATAATGTAAGTAGAAAACATAGTAAGGACAGCCTGAAAGGGGATCTGATCAATGCTCAGCAAGAGCTAAAGGGTAGGGGGCAAGAGGATGGGGCCAGACTCTTGTCAGTGGTGCCCAGTGACAGGAGAAGGGGCAGAAGGCACAAACCTAAACCCAGGAGATTCTATCTGAACAGGAGGAGAAACCTCTTTGGTGTGAGGGTGCTGGAGCCCTGGAGCAGGCTGCCCAGAGAGGTTGTGAAGTCTCCTTCTCTGGAGAGATTCCAAACACCCGAGCAAGCTGCTGTGGGTTCCCTGCTTTAGCAGATAGGGGTTGGACTGGATGATCTCCAGAGGTCACTTCCATCCCCACCATAGCAGGATAATAAGTCCAATGCTGAGGTAAAAAAATACTGCAGAGGGCAGGCCACCAGAAGAGATGTTTTGTTGTATCTGTAAGGAGTTCTTCCTCTACATTCAGCATTAAACCTGAGTTTGCCAGGCCCTGTATATGGTGATGAGCACTGTGCTGCTCTCTTGCCCTGGCTCTGCACACGCAGTGCACACAGTGTCAGTGAGCTCTGTGGATCCAGCTCTGCTGTGCATTCCCAGATGCTGCTGGGTGGTGTCCTCTCCAGCCACCAGCTCTCTGTGGCTGCTTGCTACCTCCAGTACCTGTTCTAATGTAACCAGTGCCCCAGCCAAGCACCTTGCTAAAGCCATGAGCACAGGTGGCTGATAAACTGGTTGGGCTGGATGATCTCCAGAGCTGCCTTCCACCCTCCACCATTGTGTGATAATATAAGAAAATATAAGAAAGACTACAACATCAAAGCTGCCCTTTGGAGCTGGAAAAGGCTTATCAGGCTCTCTTATGTAGTTTAGTGGTTCTGATGGCACACCAATTTGTGGTTTAATGAGAAGCAGAAGACATAAGCTTCCCCTCCCTGTAACTCTTGGCCTGCAGCAAAGGAAACCACTAAAGCTGAACAATTCTGCTGAGCTGGTACTGAGTGTAGAGCTTCAGGTTCTCGTTAGCCTCTGATACCAGTTTCAACATGCAATTAAGGAGGCCCACAAAAATTAGTACCCCTCATATGGGGACAGGCTGGGAGAGTTGAGTCTGTTCAGCCTCGAGAAGAGAAGGCTCCAGGGAGACCTTAGAGCAGCCTTCTGGTACCTGAAGGGCTCTACAGGAGAGCTGGGGAGGGACTTTTGATAAGGGCTGAGAGTGACAGGATGAGGGCAACGGTTTTGAGCTGGAAGAGGGGAGATTGAGACTGGAGGTGAGGAAGAAATTGTTTAGAGTGGCGAGACACTGGCACAGGTTACCCAAGAATGTTGTGGATGCCTCCTCCCTGAGGTGTTCAAGGTCAGGTTGTTTGAGGCTTTGAGCATCCCGTTCAGTGGGAGGTGTCCCTGCCTGTGGCAGAGGGTTGGAACTGGATAATCTTTAAGATCCTTTCCAACCCAAACCCTTCTGTGATTAAAGCTTGGGGAAAGCTAACATGGGTGTGTGTGCACTTTTTATCTTCCCACTGTGAAAGGCAATTAGGTGCAAATTGTACTTAAGGAGTTTGACAGCACAAGGTGCAGTTCACCCTCCACTCAACTGAGTGTTGGTACCTGCGAATGAGGTCATTATGTTGTTGTTTATTTACTGGTTGGGAAAATACCTGAAGAGAATTTGTTGAGAAGGTGTTATGACAGCCTGATGAGCTGTGGCATCAGCAGGTATTTACTGCTGATGAGGCAGGAGTTGGCCTAGGCAGAGGATGGCACTCGGATCCTATAGGTGGCACAATTCTCTTTGGTCCTGGTTAATTTCCAATGCTTTGCTTTTCTTCTGAGGCTCCCTTGGTGTCACAGCCTGTAGTGCCTCTTTCTTTTATGCTGTGGTCTTCTTTCCAGTAGGTTGTTTCTTTGCTTGTATGCTAAGTGACAGATGCAATGGGATGAACTTGCCGTACCTCACGCTGGAGTGAGAGAGAGTCTTGTAAGGAGATTATCCCTGAAACGTTGCAAGTATTCTTCCTAAGGACTTGCATTTTTGGTACTTTCTGGCCTGCCTTTCCATTTAACCACTGAAAATACTGACATGGAGTGCCAGCTAACCTGCCAATCTGCCTCACCTCTATCTGTTCATCAGCACAGGGCTTGTATGTCCCAGTCCATCGTTGCCTCGCTGGTGCTGCTCTGCGCTGACCTGGGGCAGGACACTGCACAGTCATGTTTTGGCTGAGACTAGAAAGGATACCAGAAGAGACTTTGAATCACCTCAGATTCAAATCCAATCACCTCAGATTTGGCTCCCATCCAAAGTGTTATTTTAACACTTTCCACGTCAGTGTTCCCTTAACACAGCTGAAGCCTTCCATGAGCAGGAAAACATTATTCCCATTCCCTCAGAATTAAACATTTATAGCTGCAAATGGTGCCTTTTGCATTTGTAAATTTTACCTAGTTAATATTTATAAATTCTTCTACAAACTGCACTTGCATTTGAGGCATTAATGTAGATTTTTATATCTTCCTACAGGGTACCTTCATATAACGAAGGGATGTAATGAGTTAGAGCATGCAGAACAAAAAGTACATCAGCTTTTACTGCAAGTAGAAGAAATAAAGTAATTAAAATGTAATGCAATGTATTTAGCAGCCAGCTTAAATCCACTCTTCTCTTTCTGTGGTTTAGAAAATCCAAAGGAAATAACAGGGTGGTTCTGTACCTCATCAGCTGGGATGCACAGCTGGTGGTTGATAACCCACCGCAGTTTCAATGCAGCTATGATGTTTTGTGTGAGGGCTGGATCTGGCTGGGTGCATTTGCTGGGGCTTGGTTTCATTCTCCAGTGTTTTCCCTTTGTTTCATATGATTTTGCTTCAGGAAGATCCACACTTGCTCCAATATTCATCTGCAAACCAAGGGCACCCCTGAAATGATCTGTACTGGGAAAAAATAGGTAAATCATAGAATGGTTTAGGTTGGAAAGGACCTTTAAGATCACAGAATCACAGAATGTTAGGGGTTGGAAGGGACCCCCAGAGATCAAGTCCAATCCTCCTGCCAGAGCAGGATCACCTAGGGCAGGCTGCACAGGAGCACATCCAGGTTGGTTTTGAAAATCTGCAGAGAAGGAGACTCCACAGCCTCTCTGGGCAGCCTGCTCCAGGGCTCCAGCACCCTCACAGCATGTTCAGATGGACTATCTTAAAATAGGTTTGCCAAGTTTCACCTATCTCAGTCCTGCCAAAGATGTTTCTCCTCGTGTTGAGGAGCTCTCTATGATTCCCCTAAAGGAGGTTTGAGTGATGCTGGTGTTTGCCTCTTCTCCCAAGCAATTAACAACAGGACAAGAGGAAATGGTCTGAAATTGTACCAAAGGAGGTTTGGATATCAGGAAAAAAAAAATCTTTCCTGCAAGAGTGGTCAGGCATTGGAACAGGCTGCTCAGGGACATGGTGGAGGTGTTCAAGAAACGTGGCCATGGCACTTGGGGACGTGGTTTAATGGCCATGAAGATGTTTGGTAAAAGATTGGACTTGATAATCTGTCATCTTTTTCAACCTTTAATGATTCTATGCTTAAACCTTGTCTTCAGGGCAGGCTTTCTGCAGAGCTGCAGTTTCCCCACCCTGCAGCAGGATGATCTCAGTGCCAATTTGCCTGTGGCAGAGAAGGTCTCCTATGTCATCATCCTGACAGTGATTCTGCAGTGCTCTCCTGCCAGCCAGCCAGCCAGCCAGGAAGAAGGTCTAGCAAGATGTAGCTGATAGATTTGAGGGAGAACTTTTGCTTTTCTCCAACCCAGCTTAAGCAAAATGCAAAGTGCAGAGTCACCTGCTCTGAAATTCTCTCATGTGGGAAAATGACAACTTAACCAGAGAGTGGCAGTGAGCCAGAGGGCTGGCATCAGGAAAGCTCTTTATGCAGGCTGACCTCAGTGCTCTTTAGCAGTGTCACATAAAATAACACCTGGGCTGCTGGGCTGCAGGATTTGCATCTAAAATGCCAGATTTACCCGAACAGAAGGAAGCAGAACGAGATGAGATGTGTTCCTCCAAGCTAAATGTGCTGCTGCTTTCATCAAGTGAAGGTAGTGAAGTTTAATCTCTTGGTGTATTCTTACAGAAGCTGGGTATAAATATTGAGCATTTTCAGCAGAGGCTTTGTTCCAGTTTCTTTCAGCACCTGTCTCAAGCCTCTAAGGTTATTCTGCTTACTGTCAGTTATGTGGTACAATTATCCTGCTTGAGGAATTAATGGCATTGTGTTGCTTGGTTCAGCCTGAAAGGCTGCTGGGATTATTTATACACCAGCCTCTCCAACCTTCAGAACAAAAATGTACACCCAGGCTGAGCTTTTTACCAGAAGTCAGAATCTTTATCAATCTTAACACAATTCACTGGGCAATCCATATTGTTTGGACCATTTAAGCAGAATCAGAAGACTGAATGAGGAGGTTGTTTCCCCTAGAAAAAAATCATTTATATTTCTGAGTTTTCTTGCTACAGTTACAGCTTTAGCTTTACGTCTTGTTAGGACAGGCACCAAGGGCTGGGTATTGCTTTCAGGGTTTGCAGCTGAGGGAAGTGACACTTTGGCTGTAAATCAAAGAAAACATCCGGTTGGAAGAGACTTCCAAGCTCATCCAGTCCAACCTTCAACCCAGCACTGAACACTAAACTGTGTTTCTAAGCACCAGGTCTGCAGGCTCCTTAAACACCCCTAGTAGGGATGGTGATGCCAGCACTGCCCTGGGCAGACCATTCCAGTGTTTGAGAACCCTCTCAGTGAAAAAATACTTCCTAACATCCAGCTTGAACCTTCCCTGGTGCAGCTTGGAACCATTTCCTCTGCTCCTGTCACTTGACACCCAGGAGAAGAGACTACCCCTTCCTTGCTCCTTCAGTGGGCTGTAAGAGGGCAGTGAGGTCTCCCCTCAGCCTCTTCTCCACACTGAACACCCCCAGCTCCCTCAGCCCTTCCTCATAGCCCAGGTGCTCCAGGCCCTTCTCCAACCTCGTTGCCCTTCTCTGGACAGGGTCCAGCCCCTCAATGTCCTTCCTGGAGCAAAGGGCCCAGGACTGAGCACAATACTTGAGGTGTAGCTGTACCAGTGCTAAGCACAGGGGCACGATCACCTCTCTGTCTCTGCTGGCCACCCTGTTTCTAACACTACCAGGATGCCTTTGGCTTTCTTGGCTACTTGGACACTGCTGGATCATGTTCAGCTGACTGTCAACCAGTACCCCCAGGTACCTCTCCAAGTCACAGCTTTCCAACCACACATCCCCAAGCCTGTAGCTCAAATATAACACTAATGATAAACATTTTCACTCATTAGAGCTGAACTGCACCTCAGCAGCTGCAGAGCTATCCCAGCTAATGGGTCAGTGCAGACTCTGCCCCTTGGGTGGTGTTGCCATTCCCTCCCTTTTTTTTTTTTTTTTTTTTTTTTGCTCTGGAAGCAGTGGCAGAGCCTGGGCCAGGCAGTGGGATCCTGGTGGGCTTGCTGGGAAGCCCATCTCTGAAGGAGCTGGTGCTTTTGCTGCTGCTGAGGAGCTTGGGTCAGGAATGGCAATGCTGCTGTGCCTCTTGGGTGAGCTCATGGAATATGAATATTATTTCAGCACTGTTTGCAGCAGCAAGATCAGCCAAAAGCCTCCTGGGTTTTGAACACAACAAATGGAGCTAGAGAACAGTTGGACTTGATGGTCTTTAAAGGTCTTTTCCAACTAAAACAAGTCTGTGCTTCTGTGAAATAAAATACAAACAGGTTTATATAACTGTTCTACTGACAGCATGGCAGAGGCAGACTGGGTGACTTAGTCCTAATAAGCCCACTGAGGTCCCAAAAGGGAGAAGAGAGCAGGGAAAGCACTCAAAACATGGTTACATGCACCAGCTAAGAGTGCACACATCAAATTAAAATCACATCTGAAATTCTTCTCCTAATGCAGCCAGGGAAGCTTAATTTCAGCATCGTGCTCCTGTTTGTCTGGCCTCTTGATGAGAGTATGTCTGCCCACACTTTATAGGAATGAGCCAAGCTGAGATGCTGGTTTGTGCCTCTGCCTTTCCCCCCCAGAGGGGAACATTCTAATGGCTTTGGTAAATTGATTAAATTACGTTTTGAAAGATAGAGACTTCGAACATTCCCTGTGCTTCCTGATGCTCCTGCAGCAGCAGCAGCTCACTTGCTTCAGGCATTTGTCCCCCAGCTGGGACTTTGCCAAACTCTTCTCTGCTCAGGGAGCTCTCTAAAGCGTTCTCAGACATCCAGCAAGCCTTGTGAGCTGGAGTTTAGATGTGCATTCTGCAGCTGCTGCTTTCGCGTCTGGTCAGGTCTTCTCTTCTTCCACCACATCTTCTCTGCTTGCACCACAAAGGCAGAGGGAGTTGCTGCTGCAGGAGAGATGCTGTTCTGTCAGCCATGGCCACACATGTGAGTCAGCATGTTCTGAAAAGCACAAATGCAGAGAGAGTCTCTGAAATGAAGCTGTCCGTGAGTTGTTACTATTTTTTTTTTTTTCTAAGAAGCTCACAGCCTCCCCCTTTGTTTGGGTGTCATGTACTTGTCCATGCACTGCTGTAATGCTTTGTGCAGAATTCCTGTGTCTGAGGGCATGGGCACGTGGAACCCTCCAAATGCAGAGCTGAGTATTGCAAGGGGAAATAAAGGACAGGAGGGGAGAGAAAATCTGGCATATGGTTGGAATTAGTCTGAGCTTTCTACACGGTGAGTTACTGGGCATGTAAAATGTTTAACAGGCTAGGAATTGTTTTTGTTTGGAAACTCTCCAGCTGTGTCAGGAATTCTTTATTAGCAGGCTTAAAATAAGGAGTCCTTCATGTTTAGAAATTAATTCATTGAAGAATGTATAGAATCACAGAGTCACTTTGGTTGGAAAAGGTCTTTAAGATCTTCCACTCCAACCACTCTCTAACTCTGCCAAGGCTGGGGCTAAACCATGGTCCTCAGTTCCAACCCTGCTGCCATGGGCAGGGACATCTCCACCCTAGACCAGGTTGCTCAAGGCCCCATCCAGTCTGGTCTTGAACACCTCGAGGGAAGGAGGCATCCACAACCTCCCTGGGCAACCTGTTCCAGTGTCTCATCACCTTCACTGTGAAGAATTTCTTCCTAGTCTCCAACCTAAATCTCCTCTCTTCCAGCTTCAATCCATTCCCTCTCGCACTATCACTACAAGTCCTTGTGAAAAGTCCTTCCCTAGGGACATCCCCTTCATGTAGATGAGATTGAAGAGTCTCATCTGTCTGTGTTTCATGGGACCAGAGTTTTGGAACCAGTTCTCATCACCTCATGTTGCTGTGACTTAGGGAGAGCTTGATAGGTGCCATTGGGCACTGGCACAAAATCAGTTCTTGGGGAAAAAATAAGAGCTTTAGATTGTCATACTTGGATAATCTTTCCAAACATGCTTGCTTCCTGTGAATTTCAGAGAGAATCCATCAGAATCAATTCCAGCTTGGATCATCTGCCTAGCTCATTCCTCCTGGCTCCTGGCAGAGGCTTCAGGGCAGCACACAAAGGGATGCTTTCAGTATTTCACCATTTGTGAAAGCTCATTTAATCAATAACAAACCCAAACCACAACACCTTCCTGCTATCTATACTGAAAAGAACTTTCATCCTTAATAGCTACGCTGTATTTGTAAGTAGGAGGCCACAAAAATGATGAGAGGGCTTGGAAACCCTCTGCTGTGAGGCCAGGCTGAGAGAGTTGGGGTTGTTAGCCTGGAGGAGGCTCCAGGGAGACCTTAGAGCAGTCTTACAGTGTTTGAAGGGGGCTGCAGGAGAGCTGGAGAGGGACTGGAATGATAGATAATGGTCTAAAAATAAAGCAGGGAGATCTAGACAGAATATAAAGAAGAAATTGTTTATGCTGAGGGTGGCAAGCCCCTGGCCTGAGATTCCCCATTCCTGGAACCATTCCAGGTCAGGTTGTCTGGGGCTCTGAGCAACCTGCTCTAGCTGCAGATCTCCCTGCTGGCTGCAGGGCAGTTGGACTGAATGAGCTTTAAAAGTCCCTTCCAACCCAACCCACTCTGAGTCTATGATTCTAAATAGATCCTTACTATAAAATAAATGTAAGGAAACATCATCAAGTGAAGAATATCAGGATGGGGTCTGCTGGCTTTATAAGCAAAGTCAAAGCAAAATGAAAGATCTGATTTATATTTTGCCCAGGTAAATTTTTCATCTACAACATGCAGAAAGAGGACCAAGTAAATAAAGATCCATCTTTGCTGCCAGCTTGAAGGGAAAGATCTGTCATGCATTCAAAATAGTTCCTGGTTAAAACACTTGGTGATGGATATCAAAAGACTGCTGAGTGAAATAGGAGAGCAGCTCCTGTGCTGCTTGTGAGACAAGCAAGCCATGCAGTTTGGCCACCTTCAACTATTTTTGAAGTTATTTTGTAATCTTTTACCTTTTAAAAATGTGAGGATTTTGTTGTCAATTGGCAGCATCTGAAAGTTATTCTGAAAACAACCCAGAGCATCAAGGTGATCGATTCTTAATTTATCTAATTTGGTTCGTTTGAGAGGTTGGGTTTGTCTTTTTTATTAGTTTGGTTGGGATTGTTTTGTTGTTTTGTTTTGTTTTGTTTTTTTAAAGAAAATTAACTTTGCTTTAAAAAGTTGAGTTGCATTCAGAAAAGTGTGTCCAGCAGATGTAGAGAGGTTCTTCTCCCCCTCTGCTCTGCCCTGGTGAGACCACACCTGGCATACTGTGTCCAGTTTTGGGCTCCCCAGTTCAAGACAGACAGGGCCCTGCTGGAGAGAGTCCAACAGAGAGCCATGAGGATGAATAGGGGACTTGAACATCTCCCCTACAAAGAGAGACTGAGAGCTCTGGGGCTGTTTAGACTGGAGAAGAGAAGGCTGAGAGGGATCTGATCAGTGTCTGTAAGGGGTGGGTGCCAAGTGGAAGGAGCCAATCTCTTTTCAGTGGTGCACAGTAATAAGACAAGGAGCACTGGATACAAACTGGAACACAGAAGGTTTCACCTCAACATGAGGAGAAACTTCTTTACAGTGAGGATGCCAGAGCACTGGAGCAGGCTGCCCAGAGAGGCTGTGGAGTCTCCTTAACTGGAGACTTTCCAAACCCACCTGGATGCATTCCTGTGAGGACTACCCTGGGTGACCCTGCTTTGGCAGCGGGGTTGGGCTCAATGATCTCTGAAGGTCCCTTCCAACCTCTATCAATCTGTGATCCTGTGAATTTCTTGAGATGAAATGATGAACTGATTGAGCAAGACTTCACATTTCAGTGCCTTTGCAGTTCATAATTGGAACGAAAGATGGCATAATATCCCAGCTGCTGATCCAGGCAGGGAGGTGTGGAAGGTTCCTCGTGCTTCTATTTCAGCTACACACATCTTCATTTTTTCTTCTGTCTCTGGGAAGTCAGAATAGGCATCCTAGACTTGAATATCAGGTTTTTAGTTGATAACTAAACATAGAAGTGCTTGTCCTACGCTCTTTTCCTTCTTTATAATGGGGTTGCAAAGGGGAGTGACCGCTGTTACACATCTAAAGGATGTTCTGGGGGCTGGAGCACTGCTGCGGTGGGGATAGGCTCAGGGAGCTGGGCTTGTTCAACCTGGAGAAGAGGAGACTCCAGCAGGGGCTTAGAGCTGCCTTCCAGTACC
>WBNM01002965.1:2917-49806 GCA_013399055.1 Ramphastos sulfuratus
TGTTGAACAAGACTGGTCCCAGGACTGATCCCTGAGGGACTCCACTTGTCACTGGCCTGCACTGGGACATGGACCCATTGACAGCCACTCTTTGGGTGTGGCCATTAAGCTAGGTCTTTATCCATCCAGTGGTCCACCAATCAAACCCACATTTCACCAGCTTGGAGACCAGGATGTGGTGCAGGACCGTGACAAAGGCTTTGCTCAGGTCCAGGTCAATGACATCACTAGAAACAACTCCAGTTAGTAACATTCCTATCCCACAGCCCAAGCTGGTCCTTTCTGCAAGGTTGAACTCAATGTTTATTCCCAAAAGGGTTGTCAAGACCTGGGCCAGGCTGTCCAGGGCAGTGGTGGAATCCCCATCCCTGGAGGCATTGAAAAGCTGTGCAGATGTGGTGCCGAGGGACATGGTTTAGTGGTGACCTGGCAACGCTGGATTAACAGTTGGACTCAACGATCCTAAAGGTCTTGTCCAACCAGAATGAAATGGTTCTAAAACAGTTGCCAGAAATTGGACAGACAAACAGAAAACCCAGAACAAGTGTTTAAGGACAAATGCTCAAAGCCAGGTTGGATGGGGCTTGGAGCAGCCTCCTCTAGTGGAAGGTATCCTTCTCCATGATCTAGATGAGCCTAGAATCATTCAGGTTTGAAAAGACCCTTGAGATGAAGTCCAGCCATTAACCTCACTCAATTAAGTTCACCACTGAACCAGATCTTTAAGAGCCCTTCCAACCCACCCAAACCACTCCAGCATTTTACAATACATTTGTTACTTCTACACTTGCCTGTTGTGGGACACAGTTGTGTATTAGAGTGTTACGTGCATGGAGAGAAGCTGCTGCTCTCGCATCAAAAGACAGATATAAGAGCCCAGGATCCAGCTCAGGCCTATCAGGCAAACAGGACATGTGTGGCAGAAATCCAGGGTACAAAAGACCCAAGCAAATCTCTTTGTGCTGAACCCAACATGGCAAGCTCCAGGATTGCAGGGTGCCACCACAGAGAACTCTCAATTTCAGTTGCTAACAAAGCAGAATTCATCAGCAGCCTTGACTTGACCCTTTTTGACAGTTCAAAAACCTCCTAAGCAGGATATTTAAGTAGGGCTGAGAACAGACCATCACAGGAAATTAATTTTATATTCAGCTGGAGGGAATGAAGCAGTTTCTTTCCAGTTGAGAGCCTGTAATTATTTGGCACCAACTGGCTACATCTCAGAAGCTGCAAGAGCAGCTGAACAGTCCCTTTCAGAAGAGTAAGATTGTTTTTCCCTTTCTATTTCTATTGGGTTTCCAGTCCTGCCTGGAAAAACATGAACTGCTGGGTGGATTTGGAGCCATGATGACCCTCACAATATTCTTTTCTAAACCATTTTGCAGTGCACTGACTACAGTCAGGCCAAGCAAGTCACCATGGACTTACTAGGGCAAGAATCACAGGAAGCTAGGGGCTGGAAGGGACCTCCAGAGATCTGAGTCCCACTGCCTTCACAGGAGAACCACTTAGGGCAAGTGACACAGGGATGCATCCAGGTGGGTCTTGAAGATCTCTAGAGAAGACTCCACAACCTCTCTAGGCAGCCTGCTCCAGGGCTCCCCATCACCCTGACAGTAAAGCAGTTTTGTCTCATGTGAAGGTGGAATTTCCTCTGAGTGATCCACTGCTCCTCATCCTATCACTGAGTATCACTGGAAAGAGACTGGCCCCATCCTCCTGATAGCCACCCTTCAGACATTGTTAGACATTGATAAAATCCCCTCTCAGCCTTCTCTTCTCCAGACTACAACAGGCTGGAATAGACCTTAGAGACCCTGAAGGCTATTTCCCCATTTTCCTCAAGCATTAACATGGAACTTAACAGCTCTAGCAGACTCCCAACAGAAGAATATTTCTGCTTATCTGAGGATACTAACAGCAGATAGAAGACCACAGCTTTGATCTCCCAAAAGCAGTGTGACCAAGCTAAGAGAACCCAAATCATCCCCTTCCTCCTTGGTGAAGCTCAACTGCATCATTTAACTCCCCTTCTATTAAAAAAAAAAAAACAACCCTTCTTGTGCTGTAGTAGGGAGTTTGTTAATACATGCACTGAAGTGTTTAGAGGAGATTTCTCAACAAGGAGTACCCAGACTACTACAGTGGACAACTGCTAGACCAAACACAGCCAGTGACAGCAGTGTCTCCTTCGGTCATGTATTGAGACTGTTTCTGAGGCAAGTTTCAAGTAGAACTCTGACACTAAACAGTTTTCTTTACCAGATAAGGACTCAAAACACATTTCCTGTCCAAGAGATGTCATTGTTTTTCCCAACTGTCTCTAATGAGTAATTTGAGGGGGCAGGTTGTTTTTGTTTTGTTTTTAGAATCACAACTAGTTACAGCCTCTCTATGAAGGGGGAAAGAGGAATTCAGAGCAAGTGGCTCTGGTGCCAATACTTCAAAAATAACCAACTTGCATCATCTCCAAAGCATCCTCATGGAAGCTACCCTTCGGAAAAAGGTTTTTGATGACTGCGGTTTTGACAGCAAAATCCTTATATGGATTCAAACCACTCTAAACATTCCATACAGCATGGTGATTGTAAAACTGATCACCAAGAACACATTGAAAGAATGGAGGACAGAACTGAAAGATTGAGGGAGGCCCTAGGATGGCTAATTTCTGACCTTCATAGCGGAGCCACCAGGAGATTTTGGCAGAGCTTTTGTTTTTGTTTAGATACACAGAGTTTTCACAAGTTCTGTGCCAAGGCAGCTCCCTGCCAAGGATGTGCCCAGTGACTGGGAGTTCACCAATGAGTGACCAAGATTAAAGGTCTCTGCTGCTCTTCAGAAGCAGGACACCAACCTCCAGACACATGCACTGCAGCACAGAGCTCCTGAGCACTTACAATGGAAGCAAGATACAAAGAAGTGACACTAACGTCACTTGGAAATGACAACAGAGCACTCTATCAACAGGAATGCTTGTCACAAAGGTAACCAGGCTGCACCGCTCCCTGACAGTTTGGACAAGGAGCTTGAACTCTTCACCTATTAAAGCCACTCAACACATACACCTGCTCCTAATCTTGCCTTTCCCTTAGCCTCATATCATAGAATCAGCAAACGGTTTGGTTTGGAAGGGACCTCCAAAGGTCATTTACTCCAACACCTCCCCAGCGAGCAGAGACATCCTCCACTAGATAAGACTGCTCAGAGCCTTATCAAGCCTCACCTTGAATGTCTCCTGGGATGGTGCCTTAACTACCTCCCCAGACAACCTGTTACAGTGTTCCTCCACCCTCATGGTGCAGAACTTGTTCTAAACATCCAGTCTCAATCTGCTCTTCTCTCATTTCAAACCATAGTCTCTTGTCCTGTCACTGCAGGCCTTTGTAAACAGTCCCTCTGCAGCCTTCTTGTAGCCCCACTTCAGGTACTGANGTGGCCACAATATGGCAGATAGGCATACTACCTTTACACAGAAAAGAACCACCATGGATACAATGCATACACTACATACATTAGGAGGAACAATGCTTTTGGCAACCAACTCAAATATTCCAGCTTCTCTGCAGCTGTATGAGAAAAACACTAACTGGATTTGCTGCATACCAGTTCTGCTGTAAGGAGAACTCTGTCTGGAGAACAGAAGAGCACAGGCACTATGAAAAAAAACCCATGTGCCCATACAGTTTCCTGTGCACTCCAGACAGTCCTCACGATGGGAAATAAACCAGCGTTCCCCTTGTTCCGACAGGCTGCCAGCTCCCGTGTCACACTTCACCTAATCCAGCTGTCCAGCAAAAGGTTCCTCTAAGGAACACTGAGTTAAAATGAAATCTCTATATATGCTTTGACAGGCTAGCAGGGATATTACAGCCATTCTACTCACTGCTAATATTTCTGATACAGGGGTGGCAGTGAAAAGTGGTCCACAGCAGCATTACAGAGAAGCACCCCTGCAATTTCCCAATGAAGTAGCACCAAGGCAGTCAGTAAAGCTGGAATCATCAGTAAGTGTCTGGTTTTACTTGTGACACAGGCTCTGGGGACATCTTATAGAGGCCTTCCAGTAGCTGAAGGGGACCTACAAGGAAGCCAGGAAGAGACTTTTTACAAGAGCTTGTAGAGATAGGACAAGGGGCAGTGGATTGAAGCTGGAGGACAACAGAATTGGGCTGAAGATTAGGCAGAAATTCTTGACAGTGAGGGTGGTGAGACACTAGAACAACAGGTTGCCCAGGGAGGTTGTGGATGCCCTCTCCATGGAGGTCTTCAAGGTCCAGCTGGGTAAGGCCTTGAGCAACCTGGTCTAGTGGGAGGTGTGTCTGTCCATGGCAGTGGGGGTTAGAACTAGATGGTCTTCAAGGTCCCTTCCAACCTGAAATTTCTATGAATGTATGACATTTTATCAAGCAGAACAAGTTAGCTTGAGCAATGCAGGCAAGACAGTTTAAGTCCAACTTCGGTGTACTGGTAATAAAGGTGAGGCATTGGTAACCTGATGTATCAGTAAAATAACTGCAGCTGTAGAATGGGTTGCCCAGAGAAGTTGTGCAAGCTCCAACCCATCCATGCAAGGTTGGATGGGGCCTTGTACCACCTGGTCTAGTAGGGAGTGTCCCTGTGCATGACAGGGGGGTCACAACTAGGTGTTTTCCAAGATCCCTTCCAATCCAAACCATTCCACCATTTCTGTAAGGAAGATAGGGACAATCTTTTCAGCAGGACCTTCTGAGACAAGACAAGGGGTGATAGTTTAAACTAAAAGGGATACTTAGACTACAGATTAGTAAGGAATATTCTACAGTTGGAGTAGGAAAACGCTGGCCCACGTTGCCCAGAAAGGTGGTAGATGCTCCAGCCCTGGCACCATTGCAGGTCAGGTTGTTTGGGTCTCTGAGCAACCTGCTCCAGTTGCAGATGCATCTGGGGACTGCAAGGAGGTGGCACTAGATGAGATTTAGAAGTCACTTCCAACCCACAGTATTCTCTGATTCCATAAAAGATGACTATTCATACACCTCAGCTGCTCTTTTCCTCAAAATAAAGATGGCCTGGTCCTTCAGTATCAATGGAAGGATAAGAGAAATCAATGTTCAAGCAGCAGTGACAAACCAGCCCATGACAAAAGAAAGCAGCAGCATTGCATGCAGGCAGGCAGTCACACAGCTTGCTCAGAGAAGACCAACCAGGGTCCAAAGGTTGTAGTAGTCCCTGACTCATCACGGAACTAAACACAGCAAGGAGAAGTAGAAGCAGCAAGTTAAATATTTGGACAAACACCTGAAAAGTCAATGAAGGACTGTAAACAGGCTTAGAAAAAAAAAAAACCAAAAAAACAAAACAAAACAAAACACTGCAGCTTCCATTTGAACCCAAGAATATACTCGCATTATGAGTTTAAACACTTCATGGGAGAAGCAGACAACTCGTTGCACAGGCACAACCTAGAGAGCAAACCCCCTGCATTCAGATTGACAATCTTTTGCCTGAGTCCCACATTGCCATTACCTTGCTGTGCAGCACTACATTAAGCTCCACCCAGCACCAAGGCAAGGAATAATTCATTACGCTTGTCCACAGTTATGTTTGGACACATCCTCTCTTGCTCAAATGAGAGATGGAATCATTTGCATTTCCTTTGTCACCTGCTATGTCAGAGACCAAGCATTAAGCAGGATTACATCCTGTTGTGGGTTGTTTGTTTTTTTTTTTTGCCAGCAGTAACTTGATTATAGCCACGGGGATTCATGGAGGAAATCCATTCTCTGTGAGATTTTTCCCTGTGAAAAAGATGGTAAGCACTTAACAATTATCTGTAATGTGCTGGTCTTCAGAAGAAACTTCTACACTTGGGTATTGAATTTGGATGGGAGAGTTCTAAGAGGGCTCCACAGTACAATCTGAAAAAGCCTTTCTGCTTCTCTCTTAGCAAAGCATTTTTATACATAGCAACCTAATGCTGCCAAAGACTTTGTGCTGGTGCTCAAAAATGTAACAATAATTATTTAGTCTCACAAGGTGTGCTGGTTTAAAGCTAATTGGAATATTTTAATGAAAAAAATTAGATTATAGCCTGGGAAAAGGAAACACTGGTGACGTCTACTTCACTCACAGGCTTGCTGAGATATGTAAGAACAAGGACACATATAGATACGATACAGAGTCTCATCTCTGTCTCTCTGGGAGCTGCTGGCTTTCTGCTGTGTAACCTCACTAACCACACTGCTTCTAACCTCCCTGGCTCATCCTCCAAACTGCACGTAAGGCAGACCCTGGGGTAAGGTAGAGGTGTGAAAACAAGGTGGAAGGGTGGTTGGCAGCCCCTCCTGGGGACTCTTATTTCTGGGAGGGGTATTGTCTTTCTGTATTACCTTTAACTTGTATATTTCTGTAAATATTCCTGTATATAGTGCTTGTACATTGTGCTAAGCTGTAAATAGAGCTTCAGTCCTTAACTTCCAGCTGGCTGAGAGTAGTCTGGGTCATTTTTCATGGTGGGGGCAGGGCAGGTAACTCCCAAACCATCACACAAGGAGAAGATTGAAAGAGGATCTTATGAATGTCTATAAATAACTGGAGGGGTGGGTGTCAAGGTGAAGGTGCTAGGTTCTTTCCAGTGGTGCCCAGTGACAGGACAAAGGAACAACAGGTACAAGCTAGAAGCCAGGGGGTTTCACCTCAACACAAGGAGAAACTTTTTTACTGTGAGGGTGCCAGGGCCCTGGAACAGGCTGCCCAGAGAGGTTGTGGAGTCTGCTTCTCTGGAGACTCTCAAAACCTGCTGGGATGCACTGCTGTGCAGCCTGTCCTGGGCCACTGTGCTTTGGCAGGGGGCTCAGGCTAGATGATCTCTAGAGGTCCCTTCCAATACCTACCATTCTGCCATTCTGTGTAATTCTTCCCTTGGCTGCTCCTCAACCAGAAAACCACATCAGTTCAGAAGCTTTTAGGAGCAAAAAAGAACGAGAAAGAGGAAGAAGAGAGAGGGGCTGATCCACAAGGTTACTGCCAGCAGGAACCTCAAGGCTGCAAGCACCTGCAATGCTCTTGGAGGTGCCAGGTCTTTTATTTACAGCCTTTGCAGCAAAATCTGGAAAGAGTCAACAAAAATAGCAACATTTCTCCCCCAGAAACCAAAACAGCAGCTGGTCTCCAGCAAAAGGCAAAAAAATTGTCAGGAGTCTGTTTCCATCAATAAGCAAGGAGCAAAACTGAGGGGGTGTAAGCAGCTGCAGTTCAGGTACTATATAGTACTACGGTGTTAGCACAGCTTTTCTGTCTCCTATGACTTCATCACTTGCTAGTCTGGAATCCATCTGTTCCTGTTGGTGTGTAACATGTCTTGCTGTGACCCACTCTATATCACAATGCACATCTGCTCTTCCTCTTTTCAACCTTCTCATCATCCCAGCAGAGTGGCACCCCCCTGCCCCACCACAATGCTGGCAACAATAAACAAATGGAAGGAAGAACACTTCCCAGCTGGCAACTCTGACCTTGCCATTTAGTCCATATGAACTTCTAGGAAAGTACACAAAGCCCAACTGTTTGAAATAACTTCCCTGTTTTCAAGGTGCTGCAAAAATTTTCCTCTCTCATGCAGCTCTTCTGGCCACAGTCAAATCCTGCTTAGCCTGAATTCACCCACAATTTGCAAAGAACAGGGAGCACTCACAAGCCCTGCAGTGATCCCAAGCTACTGCAGCAGCTCTCAAAAGCTTTTTCTAGCAAGCAAGTCTGCCTTTGCTCCTTGTGGACACCTCTCAGCACCAGCAGATGCACAACATGACCAGAGAAGGCTGTTACTTCCAGTATTTATTGCCCATAACATCCTCAGTGTGATGGTTTGGGAGTTACTTGCCCCCCTAAGCTATGAAAAAACCACCCAGACTAGATTCAGCCAGCTAGAAGTCAGGGACTGAAGCTCTGTTTACAGCTTAGCACAACACACAAGCAGATATACACACAATAGACATGAATAGTTAGAGAAATATACAAGTTAAAGGTAACAAAGAAGCACAATTCCCCTCCCAGAAACCAGAGTCCCCAGGAGGGGCTGCCAACCACCCTTCCACCTTCTTTCCATCCCTATACCTTACCCCAGAGTTTGCCTTATGTGCAAGGTGAGTTTGGATGATCAGCAAAAGGGGTTAAAAGCAAAGTGATTAGTTGGATTACACAGCAGAAAGCAGAAGACACACTAGGTCCCAGAGAGAACAAGTCTCTCTGTCTTACCTATCTTTGTGCCCTTGTTTTAATACATCTCAGCAAGCCTATGAGTGAAGCAGACATCACCATTGTTTGCTTTTTCAGAATCTATAATGTGTTTTTTTTTCATTAAAATATTCCAATTAGCCTCAAACCAGCACACTCAGACATAACACCTCGACACTGATCACTTCCAAAATGCTGAAGACATCTGAAAAGGAGGAAAATCGAAAAGATATGGGAAAGGACAAGCCTAATTGATAGAGGAGACAAATAAGCAGGCAAATAATCCACCTGGAAACATCAGCTTAACTGGCCAAAACCCATAGCAAGCACAGCATCCATGGTACTGCTCAGTCTCCAGTTCTCCATGACTTTTTTAAACTGCAAACACTCTGTCCCCAGATACAGCCTGAAGCTGTAGAATTCACATTCCATGTGCAACCGTGTCCAGTGTCATCTGGCTTTGCATTCATGAGAGACAACTTGTCTGAATAAAGCCAGATTTATATGCATCACTAGTCACAGTCTTACAAACTAAACTTTGTACAAAGTGCAAGATGGCTCTGGTCAAGTTGTGACCCTTCCTTGACCAGGGTATCTCAATTTATCAGAAGTATTATATTACTAATAGGGAATAAAATTTAATAGCAGCAGTGGAAACCAGGAAACCAGATATAGTTACCCGATATGGCCAATATTGCACCAAACTCTTCCTCTGTCTATGAGGAAAGGACATAGAATCATAGAATNTCCATTGGAACTAAATGATCCTTAAAGGTCCCTTCCAACCCGAACTGTTCTGTGATTCAGAAATTGATACCTACAAACTCGCCATCTGCTCCAAGTACACAAGGGAAAGAGCTGTGAGCCAACACCAAGCTGGAACAAAACAACAAACCAAGGAAGCCACAGAGGTGCAAAAAGCCTCATATTATTTACATACAGACAAATCCCTCAGACCAGCAACAAAGATCTCTCAGTTGGGTAAATTCAGACAAGAATAGGGCTAGGGAGAGATGGTGAAGGATACATCCTGCCTGCTTGCCCCACCCCAGTCAGAGGTCCTGTGGTAGTTGAGAGTTAAGACTCCAGCCGAATCCTAAACAAGAAACAGGAATTTTCTGGATATTTTTTTAATAGAAAGCAAATAAACCAGAGGATTGGTTATAGAAGAAATATAGTCTATAGCATTCCGTTCACTTGATGAACTAATTTGTAATTTGTTGCACTAACTGTTCCCCTCTCTGCTGCTTCCTGCCTCCTCCTCCTCCTCTTTGTCTCTGTGCTGGCTGATCTTGTATAGCTACACTGACCTTGGCTGCCCAGACAACAGTGTGGGCCTGGTTTTCTCTCTGGGACAGGAGAGAAGATGGTGGCTGTTAGCCCCTTCTGTGTTTGTCCAGGGAGAGGATCTTTGTGTTATTTCTGAAGTGGAAATAATTTTAAATATATTTGGTACATGTGCATTGCATTACATGCTTTTAGATTTCAGTTTTGCTGTATATCACAGAATCAGACAGGATTGGAAGGGACCACAAGGATCATCTAGTTCCAAACCCCCTGCCATGGGCAGGGACACCTCACACTCAATCAGGCTGTCCAGAGCCTCATCCAGCCTAGCCTTAAACATCTCCAGGGATCAGGCTTCCACCACCTCCCTGGACAATCCCTTCCAGGCTCTCACCACCCTCATGGTGAAGAACTTCTTCCTAACATCCAGTCTGAATCTACCCATTTCTAGCTTTGTTTCATTCCACCTAGTCCTATCACTATCTGACAGCCTAAAGAGTCCCTCCCCAGCTTTCTTATTTTTTTTTTTTCATTTTTCTTCCAAACCTTCTAGACTAGTCTAGTGATTTTATTTTGAGAGGGAGTAACTTTAACCCTACTACAGGTCCTAAGGAGAAGTCCAGTTATTGCTGCTACTGTTACATCTGTCTAACCTTGATGCTCATTAAAAAACTACTAAGAAATTCCTTTCTATTACACTTAATTTTATACATGCTTTCAGGGCCAGGAAAAAAGAAAGCAAGCACCAGACAATGCCTTCCAGGAACTGACATCCTGACCAAGATTAGCAAGATCTACAAATACTACCAGTTCTCTCACCCCAAAGAATAATTTACTTTGGTGCAGTCATAACAAGTTGACAGCCACAAGTGTTTTCTGTCATCTTCCTCTGTATGTTGATCTGAAGGTGAATTTAGCACTGAAATAAACACAGAGCAAGCGAGGTTGGTGTAATCAGCTCTAAAACAGGTATTTGGAAGCCCTTTTCCAGAGCATGACTGCTGAGCTCCTGTGTGCATTTAGCATTAAAACCTCGCAGCAGTGCCAAATTGGTCCTTTGGATACCAAGAGACAGATCAGATCCTTCAAGGCTGATCTCGTGAGGAAGTGAATTTAGAGGAACCAAATGAACTTTATTCAAAAGCTACCATGTCTGCTTCTCATTAAAATAGCTTCCCTCTCAGGCCATTGCTACCTGAAGTGCTTAGTACCTGAAATATTTCAGGTTGTGCTTCAGTTCTGAACAGGGCTGGTATAGCAGGGTGGGGGTGGGAGGAAAGCAAGCTTCTACTCACAGACTAAGTGTCTGTAAAACTGAGCACAGGGCTTGCTTTGACCTGAATAAAGCAAAACATTCACAGCTGAAAGCAAAAATTTCTTCCCTGCACTTATGCCACCATCCCCTCCACCTTTAATCAACTGTATTGGAGATTCCAGCCCAAAACATCACAGAAAAGAAAGAAAAAAAGCTTCTACTCATGGATTCATAGAATGGTTTTCATTGGAAGGGACCTTAAAACCCACTTAGTTCCAACCCCCCTACCATGGGCAGGGATAGCTTCCACTCCCAAGGCCTCGTTCAGCCTGACATTGAACACCTCCAGTGAGGGGGCATTGATGACCATCCTGGGCAACCTGTTCCAGCATCTCACCACCCTCTCTGTAAAGACTTTTCTTTCTCATCTCCAGTCTAAATCTGCCCTCCTCAAGCTTCAATCCAATGCCTCTCATCCTATCGCTACAAACCCTTGCAAACAGTCCCTTCCCAGCTTTCTTGTAGTTCCCTTCAGGTACCACCCCAGAACAGTCTCTTCTTCAGACTGAACAGCTTCAACTCTCCCAACCTGTCTCCATGGGCAGGTTCTCCAACCCTCAGATCATGTTTCTGGCTCTCCCCTGGACCTGCTCCCACAGCTCCGCATCCCTCTTATGCCTGGGGACACCAAAACCAGAAACAGTGCTCCAGGTAGGGTGTCAGCAGAGCAGAGGGGCAGAATCCCCTCCCTGTGCTGCTGCTCTCACTGCTTTGGGTGCAGCCCAGCATATAGCTGCCTTCCGGGCTGCCAGGGACCATTGCTGGCTCATGGGGAGTTTCTCATGAACTGACACCCCCAAATCCTTCTCCTCCAGACTGCTCTTGAGCCACTCCTTGCCCAGCCTGTATTTGTGCTTCTCAGAGAACTTCAGGAGGTCAGCTTGGGCCCACCTCTCCAGCCTGTATGTTTGCAAACCAGGCATTACCTGCTTTAAGTCAGAAATGCTGTGTTACTTGTACTGAAACCTGACTAAGAAAACAATTTTATGCCTGTAGCATCAAAACCCAGTCTGACATTGGAGCAGCACTTTGCAGTTCGGTATCAGGAGCATTTATTTTAATCACATTCATGCTTTTGTATTCTCATCTGCTGCCAAACATCTACCACAAAAGCAAGGTTGAGAACAGATGATTCTCTAAACCATCTTTATCTGAGGGTTTTATGAAGAAAAAAAAAAAAATTCTTTCAAAGTTCATTGAATTGAAGTTGTCCCAGATACCTGACCTGCTACAGAGCCAAGTCACTGCCAAGTCACTTGTTTATGGTAGAAACATACTTACCTTCAAGAAATAAATCTACCTGATCTTACATAAGACCACAGAATCATAGAATGTTAGGGATCTCTAGAGATCCAGTCCAACCCCCCTGCCAAAGCAGAATCCCCTAGGGCATGTCACACAGTAATACACACAGACAGGTCTTGAAAGTCTTCAGCGAAGGAGACTCCACAGCCTCTCCGGGCAGCCTGCTCCAGTGCCCTCACACCAAAGAAGTGCCTCTCTGTGTTGAGGTGCTTCCAGCTTATATCCATTCCTGTGGTCCTGTGTTCCAGCTTATATCCATATCTTTTCCTATCACTGTGCACCACTGAGAAGAGCCTGGCACCTTCATCTTGACACCCACCCCTCAGGCATTGATTAACAGGGATAAAATTCCTCCCCACACACCCCAGTTTCTCTTCTCCAGACCAAACAGCTCCAGGTCTCTGTGTCTTTCTTCATAGGAGAGATGCTGGAGTCCCCACTGACCCTCATGGCTCTCTGTCAGACTCCCTCCAGTAGATCCCTGTCTCTCTTAAATAGAAGAGTCCAAAAATGGACACAGTATTCCAGTTGTGGTCTCACCAGCGCACACACACAGGAAAGGAATAGAAGTATTCAGTCCAGGAAGTATTTGAGAGTAGTTCTTTGCATCTAAGACACTGACACAAGCCGTCAGCCAAAAGTGTTGTTCATAAATTCCATCACCACCACATTTGATCTAGAGTGAAAGGACAGCTCACAGGTTCATAACAGATCAAAATGGTTGAGTGAATGGGCTTGACTCTCTCTTGCTCAGCCACATAGCACACAACACAGCAAGAGACACCCCTGGCTCCTGAATCCAGGCCCAAGCTACCATTTCAGCTATCAACTGCATGTCAGCACACTCCCTGTGCTTCAGCCACTCGTGATCAGCAAGTAACAGATGTCACAGCAGCCATGGCTGCTGGAAAGCAGTACTGGAGGATGTATGTAGGGCATGCCAAGTTACTCGTCATAGTATTCAAAGGTTCTACCAGTCTGCCAGAAAAATACACCCCAAATAATGCCAGGGATGTACATTCATCCTCTAGCACTGCTCTTGCTGTTTATAGACTGCATCAGGAGAGATGAAGACACAAACCAACTCCCTCCTTCCCACCTGCTCAGCAGTCAGTGTGCCACTGATCTTCACAAGAGGAAAAAACCTGCCCCTACAATGTAGATGTTGCCAACCTGGCTCTTGCTGATGCCTCTGACAGTCTTACCACATCCTATGCAAGTGTACCCAGGCTATGGCATAGGAAGGAAGGATCCTGGCCAGCATCAGTGATAGCGTGACCAGCAGTAGAGATGCCATTGTCCCATCCACTCAGCACTGGTGAGGCCACATATTAAATCCTGGGTTCACTTTTGGGCCCTTCACTACAAGAAGGGCATTGACATGCTAAAGCAGGTCCAGAGAAGCATAAAAAGCTACTGAAGGGTCTGGAGCACAGGGCTGGTGAGGAGTAGCTGAGGGAACTGGGGTTGTTTAGCCTGAAGAAGAGGAGGCTGAGGAAGACCTCATCACCTTCTACAGCTCCCTGAAAGGAGGCTGGAGGAAGGTGAGCATTGCTCTCTTCTCACACACAGCAAGTAACAGGAGGAGAGAAAACAGGCTTGAGCTGTTTCAGGGGAGGTTTGGTTTGGATATTCGAAATGACTTCTTGACAGCAAGAGTTCTCAGGCACTGGAATGGGCTTCCAGGGAAGTGTTGGAGACACCATTCCTGGAGAGGTTTAAAAGACACATGAATGTGGTGCTGAGGGATGTGGTTTAGTAGTAGCAGCTTTGCAGTCAGTAGTGATAGGAACATGAGCTCTAGGCAAGCAGTTGGGACTTTGAGATCATCAAGGAGACTCTTCCAACCTCAACAGTTCTATGATTCTACAAAAGCTACAACACTAAACCAGCTTACCTGCCAGTTTGTTACTTTTCACCCACAGATGTGGACATCCAATTTGTTTTAAATTACCCATCAAGTCAAATATTCAGGAAGGAAATAATTTGATGTCAGGGCCCACCATGATGCTTTCCCAAGATGCTTTTCTGCCCAGCCAATGCTCCTAAGCTCAGGAAAACCCCAACAACTTCCTTGCATTTGCTTCCTTCTCTTGGCAAAGGTGGGGTTTTGAAGGTCCCCAAGAGGAACAGAGTCCACCGCCTCCTTCCAGCATTCAGAAGCCATCTAAGGCAGTATTACAACAAGGCAACAGGCAATTATGATCACAATCCCCTTCAATCTTCCTAAGTACCTGCAAAAATATACCAACAGCTAAGAACAAAGAGTTTAAATGAAAACTTGCACTTGGTTGAACACTCAGTTCCCCAGCAAGGCAAGGGAGCTCAACATGTGTAGAGTAGCTTGAGTGCAGCTACTCAGCTGTAAGCTCATTTCTGCAACACCACAGCAAGCAACCCTCTAACCACCAAGTATTACAGCTCTGACCACTGTGCCCACTGGTTCCTGACTCACAAGCACTCACCATCTCACTCTCAATTTTCAGCTGCCAGAACTTCTACATATGGGTACAATCATGGGAGAATGGCATTAGAAGATGCAGTCACTAACTTAAAAACAGTGTTGAACTCATAGTCTTTATTAATCATCCTAGTGACTTCAGTAGGTCTTAAAATACTGCACCACACCAAAGAGACCATCTTGTTCTACACCTTCCACTGGCTTCATCACCCAAGAACAACGTGCCCAGAACTCTGAAGCACGACTGAGTGATAAATGTACTTCAAAGAGCTACCCTTTTTCACGTAGAGTTAAATCCTCACTGGACAAACCAGAAGCATACAATGAAATGAACAGATAGATCTCTGCAGCAGCCTTCTTCAGAGATGCCACAGCAAATAACGAAAACCTTATGAAATGATGTTTTGCACAGGTTCACAGATTGCATTAGGTTGGAAAGGACCCTCAATGGTCATCTTGTCCAACCCCTCTGCACTCAGCAGGGACACTTCCAACAGATAAGGCTGCCCAGGGCACACCGAGTCTGATCCTGATTCCAGGGATGGGGCCTCAACCTCATCCCTGGGCAGCCTGTACCAGTATTTCACCACCCTCATTGTAAAGAGCTTACTCCTGATGTCCAGCCTAAATCTACTCTATTCCAGTTTCGAACCATTGCCCCTCATCCTGTCACTCCAAGCCCTTCTGAACAGTCCCTCCCCAACCTTCATGTAGTTCCCCTTCAGATATTGAAATGCAGCTCTAAGGTCTCCCTAGAGCCTTCTTACCTCCAGGCTGAACAGCCCCAGCTCCTGTGAAAATGAGAAAGGTGATCCAGCCCTCTAACCATCTTTGTGGCTGTCCTCTGGACCAAGTCCTGCAGGTGAGGTCTCACCAGAGCAGATGGGCAGAATCACATCTCTCAACCTGTTGGCCATGCTGCTTTTGATATAGCCCAGGATGTCATTGGTGTGCAGGGCTGCAAGTGCACACTGCTGGCTCATGTCCAGCTTCTCATCCACCAGCACCCCTAAGTCCTTTTCTGGAGGACTGCTCCATTTCATCATCCCCCAACACTTTAACCATAACAACATCTATCCTATTCTATATCACTCCTCCACAGTTCTTCACTTACTACTGACCTTAAGCAAATACAAATTCATGTCCCTTTTGGAACAAAACCCTTATCACTGCTCTTACATTACTCAGAGGAGTGACCAAAAATTTAACAGAAGGATACATCCAACAGAGTCAGAACCCTGCTGAGCTTCCAAATACATGGTGCAATTTCTCAAGTTACTCTCAGAGCACACAAGCAGTTTGCACCCTTGGTGAAACCTTAAGACTAGCACATAGAACAAAGACTCTTTTTGCCTTTTACATATTGCATAAAAAGCTTCAGAAGTCCGCTGACATTAAGGCATTGAAACTTGAAGCTATGATGATATTCAACACCTCTTAACATACTTTTAAGAACTGAAACCTTTAGTATCCAAGATTTCCAGGTTTTCACCTTCATGCTGGTAGACAAAAGCATAAAGATCAAAATTATAAAACACAGGAGAAATGAACAAAAAGATACCAGTGGAGAACAAGTCATGCAGCGGGGGTGGAAAGGAAGCGGTGAAGAACCTCATTAGTCGGGCAATAGTTTAATTAATGTGTAGAAAGAACAGTACTGCCAAATTCCAAAACTAAATTATTTTTGAACTGTAAGCAGAGCCCCTGAGCACAAACAGATCAATCAAAGACTTTCTTACTCCCCCCAGCCACCAAACATTCCTAATACCCCAAGTTCGAGCCCAACACAAAGATTAGAGACTTAGAACACCAGATACTTGCAACACAACACATCAAGTAGCTTGGAAGACTAATTCAAGCAGAAGCCCAAACCCCACAGGCAAAGTAACACCTATTACTCACCACACACTCCATGCTGAGAACAGGCAAAGCCACAAAGCAGCAGCAGGCAAGACACTGCTGCTCTTACAGCCTTTGTGCTTTGCTCAGCCCATGCCCTCTGCCATCCCCAGACTCATTTATGTCCCGTCCACAGCTGCTCCTCATCAGGCTGTTGCCCACGCAGCTGGTCCTCATGGATCTAATGGGACCCAAACCCCTGCAATCACCACTGTAAGGTGTTGAGTCCACTGAGCCAGGTGGGACTTATCTCTCCAAATCCACCAAGGTCACTCTGCCCTTCTCTAGCCAGGTGGTTTTGCTCTCAGCAAACCTGATGGAGGGAGGGACAAATTCCTCTTTAGGAGAAAAAAAGACAGACAAAGCAGAACAGAAAAGGACTGCATGGTGTTCTTCCCTTATTATTTGTATTTATTGTCTGAAACCAATTCCCTTGATATATTAACAAAAGTCTTAATTGGTTTATAATCTCTGTCCTAAGAGTTTGGGGATTTTTTTTGTCATAACACATTACAACTTATTAAGAAAGGGTTTATTAAACATTGCATGGAGTGTGCTGGTTTGAAGCTAATTGGCATATTTTGATGAGATAAATTAGATTATAGGTTGTGAAAAGAAAAGAATGGTGATGTCTACTTCACTCATAGGTTTGTTGAGACTATACAAACCAGAACACAAATATAGTTAAGACAGCTCCTCCCTGCCTTCTGCCATATTAACTCCTCTGCCTGGATCTGTGTAACCCAACTAACCATTCTGCTTCTAACCCCACTTGGCAATTCCTCCCCAACTCACCTTGCACACAAGGTAGAGTGTGGGATAAGGGAGGGAGGTGGAGAAGAAGGTGGAAGGGTGGTTTGGTGTCCCTCCTGGGCACTCTGACTGCTGAAAGGGGTATTTTGTTTCTGTATTACTTTTAACTTGTATATAGCTGTAAAAGTTTGTAATAGATTGTAAATATCTGCTTGTATATTGTGCTAAGCTGTGAAAATAAAGCTTCATTCTTTAACTCTCAGCTGGCTGAGTCTAGTCTGGGTGAATTCATTGTGGGGGGAGGCGATGGACATCCAGAATCACTACAAAGGAGAGAATACCTAAATTAAGTGCTGCAGTAGAAGAGGAAACATACTAATTTGGCTATCATATAAACTTCCTTCCTGCAGTGCTGGGTCCAGCTCTGGACTGCTCAGCAAAGGAGATGACATGGACCTGTTGCAGTAGAGCCAAAGAAGGCCACAAAAACAATGCAATGGTTGGAACACCGCTGTGGTGAGGCCAGGCTGAGACAATTGAGGTTGTTCAATCTGCAGAAGAGAAGGCTTCAGGGAGACTTTCTGATGGCCTTTCAGTACTTAGAGAGGCTGATCAGAACCATGACAGACTTTTTAGGAGGGTCTGTTGTGACAGGACAAGGGGGGATGGCTTGAAACTAGAGGAAATTTTATCCTAGAGAAGGAAGGAATGGTTTACACACTGAGGGTGGTGAGACCCTAGCCCATGTTGCCCAGAGAGAAGGTAGAAGTCTCATCGCTGGAACCATTCCAGGTCAGGTTTTGGGCTCCAAGCAACCTGCTCTAGTTGCAGATGTCCCTGCTGACTGCAGGGGGTTGGACTAGATGACCTCCAGAGGTCCCTTACAACCCAAACCAGTCTATGATTCCTTGTAGGTGCAGGAAGAGAGGGACAGCTTCCACGGCTGGAAAGCAGTTCTGCCCTTCAAGCTTCCTGCACTTCTCCGAAGCACACACAAATTGCCTCCTCTCTGCAGCAGCAACCACCCTGGCATAACTACACTGCATACAAATCAAGCTCCAACCTTTGTGCTACTGCAGCCACAAGTACAGAGTAGACACCACAAAGACACTTCCTCAGGCACAAGAAGATCAACAGTGGATTTGAAGAGATAATTTTTTTGCCACACTGCAGAAGCAGATGTGGCAGCAGTTCAAGGAAAATGAGCTGCTGATACCATCTCTGAAAATACATATTGTTATTTATGTACATTCTGTACAACTCTATCTAGTAAACTCAATGCTAATAATTCTTTCCATAGAACCACAATAGAATCATTGCATAGTTTAGGTTGGAAAAGACCTTTGATGAGAAGCTCTCCACAAGCCAGCATGCTCATGAAGCCCAGAAGGCAAACCATATCCTGAGCTGCATCAACAGGAGTGTCACCAGCAGGTCAAGAGAGATGATTCTGCCCCTCTACTCTGCTCCTCTGAGACGCCACCACAAATCCTGCATCTAGTTCTGGTGTCTCCATCCTAAGAAGGACATAGAACTGCTGAAGATAGTCCAAGGGAAGGCCACAAGGATGATCCAAGGGCTGGAGCACCTCTACTATGAGGATGGGCTGAAGAAGCTGAGGTTATTCAGCCTGGAAAAGAGAAGACTCTGGGGGGACCTCAGAGCTGCCCTCCAATACCTGAAGGGATCTTACAGGAAGACAGGACAGGGACTTTTCATAAGGGTGTTGAGACATAGGGCAAGGGGGAATGGTTTTAAGCTGAGGGAGAATAGGGTTAGAGTGGATCTTAGGAAGTTCTTCAGTACGAGGGTGATGAAACTATGGAATAGGTTGCCCAGGTAGGTCATGGATATGTCTTCTCTGGAAATCAAAGAATGCTAAGGTTGGAAGTGACCTCAAGGATCATCTAGTTCCAACTCCCTGCCATAGGCAGGGACACCTCCCACTAGAACAGGTCACTCAAGGCCTCGTCCAACTTGGCCTTGAACACCTCCAGGGAGGGAGCAGCCACAACCTCCCTGGGCAACCTGTGCCAGTGTCTCACCACCCTCACTGCAAACAACTTCCTCCTAACACCCAGTTTCAATCTCCCCTCTGCCAGTTTAAACCCATTGCCCCTTGTCCTGTCATTGCAAGACCTTGTCAATAGTCCCTGCCCAGCCTTCCTGTAGGCCCCCTTCAGATCCTGGAAAGCTACTGTAAGGTCTCCTGGAAGTCTTCTCTTGTCCAGGCTGCAGAGCCTCAACTCTCTCAGTCTGTCCTTATAGCAGAGCTGCTGCAACCCTCTGAGCATCTTTGTGGCCTCCTCTGGACCCACTCCAACAGCTCAATGTCCTTCCTGTGCTGGGGAGCTCCAAAACTGTACACTGTACCTGTTTAAGGCCAACACAGCTAAGACAAAATCACAGAATCAAATATGATCATCATTGTTCAATGCAATTAAGTTCATTTAGTGGCATTAAATAACAACCCATTTCTGCTTCCCCCCTGCAAATCCCAAGAGCCGCATAAAGAAACCCCCATACCAAAGCCACTTGGTGTTGCTCTGCCTGCATCCTCCCATAGTCTGGGCTGCTCACCAACACCAGTCTGATTGATGATAAATGGCCTTCTTTCCAGCTCACACTCCCAACACAAACTGCTCCAGAATCCCAAAAGTAATTTTCAAGTCGGAACAAATCACCAGTCTAACATCATAGGTCAAATATCCTTCGAGGAGTCCAAGAAGCATGTCATTTACTTCAGTAATGACTCAAAGGTCACCTTTCAAAGGGCAGAGATTCTTAGAAACTAAATGTTTACTTAGAGAAAAGCTGAGAAGCTCTGCAGCCACCTCAGCCTTCTCCAAAAAGCCCTCTTGCACCAGCCAAAGAAGAATTCATAAAGGTAAATAGTCTGCCTGCACTAGAACTGCAGAAATCCCTTCCTCTGACACCTCTCTGCTGGCTGTGACCACAGAGCTAGCATGAGGTAAGTGACCCCAGACTTTCCTTGGCATGGTGGCTTTGCAGCTCCTGCCTCTTAACTCACGCTTCCTCACCCTGACAGCTGGAGAGCAGCCAGTTGGTCATTCTGCACGCTTCTGCTGACAGAGAAATAGACAAATGCCAATTCTGGCTAATCACACAGGCTCAGAATGGTGGGGGGTTGGGAGGAACCTCTGGAGATCGTCTAGTCCAACCACCCTGCTAAAGCATGGTCACCCACAGCAGGTTGCCTGGAATCACATCCAGATGGGTATGGAATCACCCCAGGTAAGAAGACTAATGAAAAGCAGATAGGAATCCCTTCACACCTCAAACTCAACAGTTAGATCACAGCAGTCCTCCAACCCAAACATTAACTTTTCCCACAATAAACAGATACAAATCAGAACGTCCTCTAACTGCAACCATAGAATTAGAGAGGCTGCATACAGTCCAACATTTCCAGCTCCATGAGGGATGCCTTGCAAAACAGTTCTTTGCCAAAAAATGCTTTCAAAGAAACCAAGAGTGGGGGAAAACTTTATGTGACTGCCTCAAAACAATACAAGTTGTTTTCCACTTGCTTCAAAATGAAAGGTAGAGAAAATTGCATCTAAACTTAGAATAGAGACCACCAGGATGATATCCACTTAGAAGGTGGCCACAAGGATGACCAAAGAGCTAGAGCAACTCTCCTATGAGGAGCTGAGGTTGTTGGAGAAGACTCCAGGGAGACCTAAGAGCTGCTTTCCAAAACCAGAAGGGATCCTACAAGGAAAGCTGGAGAGGGACAGCATAAGGGTGTGTAGAGGTAGGACAAGGGGGAATGGTTTGAAGCTGAGAGAGAGTAGGTTGAGAGTGGATCTTAGGAGGAAGTTCTTCAGTATGAGGATGGTGAGACTTCGAAACAGGTTGTCCAGGGTGGTTGTGGATGGCCCCTCCCTGGAGGTGTTTCAGGTCAGACTGGAGGAAGCCTTGGGCAACCAAAGTGTAGTTGAGAAGCATCCTTGCCCATGGCTGGGGTAGCTTTCCAGCATCTGAAGGGGGCCTACAGGAAGGCTGGGGAGGGATTATTGACAAGGTCTTATAATGACAGGATGAGGGGCAGTGGGTTTAAACTGGCAGAGGAGAGATTTAGACTGGATGTTAGGAGGAAGTTCTTTGCAGTGAGGGTGGTGAGACACTGGCACAGGTTGCCCAGGGAGGTTGTGGCTACTCCCTCCCTGGAGATGTTCAAGGCCAAGCTGGATGAGGCCTTGAGTGACCTGTACTAGTGGGAGGTGTCCCTGCCTATGGCAGGGGGTTGGAACGAGATAATCTGTGAGGTCCTTTCCAACCTTACCATTCTATGATTCTATCTCTGAGGTCCCTTCCAACCTAAGCCATTCTGCAATTCCATCAGTCACAGAATGTTTTGGGTTAGGCCTTTAAAGGTCACCTAGTCTAACTCTCTGCAGCTAGCAGTAACATCTTTAACTCTGCACATAGGAACAGGGCATTTTACCTCATTTGAATGCACAAAACAACAAGAAATGCAGAAACATTTGCTGCTGAATCTCTGCTCAGCTCTCTGCAAGTGATTTGTTAGCACTACTGACAGCACATCCATTGAAATCTGGGTCCCAGCAGTCCTCCAGATTGTTTTACTGACTGTAATTCCATGTTATTTTTCTAAACCAGGATCATCTCAACATCAGTACATGTAGATAAGATGTTTGGAAGTATGTTTCCAACTTTGTATTCCAAAGATCAGTTTCAACAAATTCTGAATAAAAATTGCTGCTTTAATTTTTGGAACTTCACTGGGAGGTTTCTGGGGAGCCTAAAACTTAGAGTGGAAGTAGTAATTCTTTCTTAATGCTCTCAAGAGAATTCCAGCATGGCAGGGGTTGGAAGGGACTTCTAGAGATCACCCAATCCAACCTCCTTACTGAACCAGAGACACCCACAGCAGCTTGCCCAAGATGGCAGTCTCCAGGTGGGTTTGGAATCTTTCCAGAGAAGGGAACTCCACCACCTCTCTGGGCAGTCTGCTGCAGGACTCCATCACCCTCACACCAAACAACTTTCTCCTCCTGTCCAGATGGAACTTTCTGGATTCCAGCTTGTGCCCCTTGCCCTTGTCCTGTTGCTGAGCACCACTGACAAAAGTCTGGCCCCAAAAAGTCTTTTTAAGTGAAAGGTCAGAACAAGTGAAAGGTCAGAACAAAGTGAGTCATCAACTATGTTTTAAAACATACCTGATTTGTGGTTTTTTATTTTTTTCCTGCTCTATTATACCCTTCCATGCTTTTTTAGCTAATTATTAATCAAAAATTAATTTGCAGAAATGCAAGACCAGAAGCAACCAGCAGGGAAAAGACAGGTGATAGCTTGTGCTGGATTAAGTGGACATTTTACATCAGGATGTGCTGTGCTTTGTTTTGTATTTTAGACTTTAGACTTTATTTGGTAGAAAACAAAAGAAAGAGGAGCAAAGAGACACATTCATCATTGGAGGTTCTGGTGCATCAAGTCAACACGTTATATGAAATTGAAGTTGCCAGCTACTGGTACTTGGCTTTTTCAGCAAGCAGCATTAGTCACAGTCAGTAGCTCTACATAGAGAGAAGAGCATCTCAGAAACACTAGAACAAGAGCTAGCAAGGACTGATGCATAGAGCAGGATTTACCTTGTTAGATACACACCCATTTGAAGATAGAGGAGGGTAGCAGTATCACAGGGGCTGGAGGCAGCTCTTAATCTAAATAAGTCATGCTCGGTCAACTAAATAGGTCACAAAGAGCATTCAGGGGCCTGTTTCAGTGATCCAAAGGCAATTTTCATTTAAGTAGCAGCTTAAGAGGAAAAAAAAAAAAAACACCCAAACAAATCCAAATCCACCCAAATTAGTTACTTTTGTTTCAGGGGATCCAGGGAGATTCCTCATCTCGTTCCAGAGGAGAGGCAATAGCTTTAAGATGGAAGAGGGGAGATTATTTAGACTGGAGATTAGGAAGAAATTCTTTACAGTCAGAGCTGGCAAGACACTGTAACAGGCTGCCTAAGGAAGTCAGGAATGCCCCAAGTTGGACAGGGCCTTGAGCAACCTGGTCTAGTGGAAAGTGTCCCTGCCCACATTGGGACAGTTGGAACCAGATGGTCTTTAAGGTCCCCTCCAACCAAACCATTTTATCATTCTGTGAAGCAATGACTGCTGCTCTGAAAGGAGAGGGTCCTGTGCTCCAAAGAAAGCCCTGGATCCTAGATTATAACCACAAAAACTAATGCTAAACACTCATGTGATTCATACTCCAATGTAACCTCTTCCCCTAGCAGCAGTATTTGAAGCTAAGGAACTCAAGGGGTTCCCCATCCCCGTGCAGCTAAGAGAAAACAAGCAGCTGTAGTAACTAACTGCAAGATTGCTTTGTCACATTTTTTAATCAACTCTGTTACTCTAAACTCTACCTGAACATTACTAAAGAGCTGTTTATAAAGCAGACATTGTTATGAAGAGCAGTTCCAGCTTGCAGAGAAGTGGATCACTTGCACTGTCACTCCAGTCACAGCAAGGCATCTCCAAAGCAGACCTTCCCATCTCCTCTCTTCAGGACCTAAGAGTTAGTACACAACATTCAATCTTCGAGCTTCACAACTCAGTCCTAATTCATGTGCACAGTGAAAGTTAATTAATGACTGAGCAGAGCTGTGAGTAGAAAGGAAACAAGTGTTCTGGTTATTTTGCTCCTATCAGATTATTGCCCTGCAAAAGCCACATCACAATTAAGCCTGCAAACAGCAATTAGAAGTGATAGATGTTAAGACTTCTTAACTTCACATTACGTGTAAGGTTGTGCTTCTTCAGAAGCTTCTGATGGAAATGCAACTAATAGCTCCACGGTAATTTGGGATCTTTTTCTCACACTAAAAAGGTGAGGGAAAACCCTACTGATGGACAAGGGCCTTAGCTCAGGGAGGGGAGATGTTGATCATCCTTATTATACCACTAAGCAAGGGGGGAGAAGTGACACTGCAGTAACAGCACTAGAAGGACCAAGTTGTGAGTAAGAACAGCCTCTTTGCACCACAGTTCCCAGAATGTAAGTCAAGGACATAAGAGACATTATTGAATTGTATTAACATGCCATCAAATTCCTGTACTTACAATGGTGGTGAATTGTGTACTTAGAACTGTGGTGAATGGCTGAGAGCAGCCTGAGGAAAAGGACCTGGGCTCTGGGGTGATGAAAAGCTCAACATGAGCCTGCAGTGTGAGTGNATAATGATAGTGGCAAAGTGGAATGTGAACAGATGACAACAGTTTAACTGCATCCTGTTCATAGATTCATAGTGTGGTTTGGGTTGGAAGAGACCTTGAACATCACCTAGTTCCAACCCCCCTGCTATTGGTAGGGACACTTTCCACTAGACCATGGTGATCAAAGCCTCATCCAACCTGGTCATGAACACCTCCAGGCAGGGGGCATCCACAACCTCCCTGAGCAACCTGTTCCAGTGTCTCACCACCCTCACTGTAAGGAATTTCTTCTTCGTATCCAGTCTAAATCTGCCCTCCTCAAGCTTCAATCCACTGCCCCTTATCCTATCACAATCCCTCGTAAAAAGTCCCTCCCCAGCTCTCCTGCAGCTCCCTTCAGGTACTGGAAGGCTGCTATAAGGTCTCCCTGAAGCTTTCTTCACTCCAGGCTGAACAGCCTGAACTCTCCCAACCCATCCCCATACCAGAGGTTCTCCAGCCCTCTGATCATCTTTGTGGCCTCCTCTAGACCCATTGCTCCAGTTCAATGTACCTCTAATGCTGGGGACATGAGAGCTGAATGCAGTACTCCAGGAGGGGTCTCACAAGAGCAGAATCACCTCCCTCATCTTGGTCTCACTGCTTTCAATGCAGCCCAGGACACAGCTGGCCTCCTGGGCTGCCAGTGACCACTGCTGGCTTATGGTGACTTTTGCCCCCCATTATTTTTTATTTTCTGGCTGGAACTCTCCTTCCTGTAGGGAAAGTAATGGCTTCAAACTTGAAGCAGCTCAATTTAGATTAGACATTAGGAAGAAATTCTTTCCCATGAGGCACAGGAACAGGCTGCCCAGAGCAGCAGAGGCTTCAAGCCTGGGAATGTTCAAAGCCATGTTACAAGAGGCCTTGAGCAACTTGGACTTGGAGGTGTCACCCCTGCCCACAGCAGGGGAGCTGGAACTGGATGATCTTCAAGGTCCCTTTCAACCCAAACCATTCTGTGATTCTTCAATTCCCCTCTAGCATGGAAAACATCTGACCTCCCAAGGACTGTGGGAGCTTTATTTATACAAATAAGCAAATTATCAAGTTGACTTTCAATGCTGAACCTGAACTTCATCCACTGATGGCAGAACTGAAAAATATTCCATATGGTAAAAGGCCATTGTAAGTATAATAACTTTCTCTTTTTGCCATGAATTATATAAAGCCTGAAGGATTTCACATTCAGGTAAGGTACAATAAATCTAAATATTGCTATGCAGAACTCCAACAGATTTCCAGTGCTTGTCTTGTCTTTATGATGCTCCCCATGCATCTCAAACAGTCTGGATTAGAAGTTGAGGGACTCAGTAAAATATTGTTGCAGTAAGAGAGAAGACACAGAAACAACAAGAGGAAGAAGTATTTTCTTCTGACTAGCTTTGTTTCTTCAGATAGATGAGTTAGCAGTAGATCTGTCCATCTGGACAAGCTTCAGGCTGAAGTGCCTGCAGACAGCTAATGAGGATAGCAAAAGCTTCCCATAACTCACTGCTTACCATGACTGACAATTAATATTAAGGTGCAAGCTTCATCCTAGCACAGAAATAAAGCCAGAGCTGGAGATCTATAGCTGTAAACAACTCTTAAAATCCCAATTCTAATTGCTTTAGATTGCACAAGCTTAATGTGTATTACTTCCAGTGCTGGTAAGCACAACTGTCTTCAGATGAAATGTTTCACAGAATGCTTTTCCTAGGCAAATCATGGCCCAAATCATTCATTTAGAAGTGTTTTAAACTACCTCATGCATACAAATGGAGAAATAGGGAAATGCTTTGGAGAACTGAATTAGCCTAAATATAAAAACAAGATTCATGGGATAGTAGTTAGTGTCATAAACAGTGAAAGGGAACTAAGCTTGGAAAGGATGATAATAGGAGGTTGAAAGCTTGATTGTTTTATCTTGTTTCTTTACAAAAGCTTGAAGGGAACAGAGTAGCAGAGCTACAGCGCATGGGGAAACCTCGGAAAGCAAACAGAGGGTTTATTTTGGGCTGTGTTCAGTGGAAGGAGGAAAGGGCTCCGTTTTCAGTCAAAGCAACTGATTAATGACAGTACTGACACACATCCCTTCAAAAAAGCACAGCTATCCACAGGCAGCTTACTCCAACACCACTGTAGTAGCATCTCCATGTACTCCAAGGCATCTTGCAGCAATTCAGCCTTCTTCCTGCACCTGCAAGCCATGCATTTCCACATCCTCAACACTCTAAGAAGGCTTCTAAGTGTTTATTAGTCAGAACCCTGCCTGAGGTACCGTCAGCACTGGAGGCTAGAAAGAGCACATCCCAAAGGAGGGAAACTGGGTTTGATGGCAGCACAGAGCTCATTTGGTAACTAGTTTGGACATGCAGTGAAGATCAACATCACAGAATCACAGCATGTTAGGGGCTGGAAGGGACCTCCAAAGCTCATCCAGTCCAAACCCCCCTGCCAGTGCAGGATCACCTATACCAGATCACAGAAGAAAACCTTCAGCTGGGCCTTGAATATCTCCAGAAAGGGAGACTCCACAACTCCACTGGGCAGCCTGTTCCAGTCTTCTGTCACCCTCACAGTGAAAACATTTTTCCTCATGTTTATATGGAACTTCCCATGCCTCCACCTCCATGTACCATTTGCTTGCCACATGGCAATGCAGATTCCATTTAGTGCAGAAATCCTCACAACTTCCCTCAAAACTGCCTGGCAGAGCGGCATGGCACTGGGACATTGTAATTCCAAGAACCAACAGCCCTCTGTGGTGCACTCCATTACAGAAAATGTCAGGCTAATCGTAGCAGCTCAGCTTTATGAGCCCTGCCAGATCTTCTAAATGCATGTAAAAACGTGGATAAGAGTGTTGAGGATGAGTCAATTACACACCCACCTCTCCTCAAAGGACAAATGAAGAAATTAATTCCCTCTGCCTAGCCACAACGACAAAGAATTCCTTAGGAGAAAGTGGGGCTCATTTTAAATGCCAAAAGCAACTCTGTCTTGTGTTCAGGTGTTCCTGTCTATTCCTCTCCACTAACACTAGAACAATAAGGGACTCCCAGTTCCCAACCTTAAGGAGTAAGACTGCATCAAGTGAGTCTGATTATTTTTGAGCTCGTGACAAAAAAAGACCAAATCTCTCATCTGAGCCACCTAGAGCAGCTTTTACTTCCATGCTTGCCCAAGAAGTAGGTCATGAAAACAGCAGTGCCAAATCCACTGTCCTAGATCCAAAGTAGCTGGATGCTCTACTCCAACTGGAACATGCTTGGGACAGGAGAGAGGGGGGGATGTCATGCAGCAGACAGAATCATAGAATCAAGCAGGTTGGAAGAGACCTCCAAGATCATCCAGTCCAACCTATCCCCCAGCCCTAGCCAAATCAACTAGACCATGGCACTAAGTGCCCCATCCAGGCTTTTCTTCAACACCTCCAGGGACAGCAACTCCACCACCTCCCTGGGCAGCCCATTCCAATGCCAATCACTCTCTCTGTCAAGAATTTCCTCCTAACATTCAGCCTAGACCTCCCCTGCACAACTTGAGACTGTGTCCCCTTGTTCTGTTGCTGGTTGCCTGGCAGAAGAGACCAACCCCACCTGGCTACAACCTCCTTTCAGGTTGTAGACAGCAATGAGGCCACCCCTGAGCCTCCTCTTTTCCAGGCTAAACAGCCCCAGCTCCCTCAGCCTCTCCAAAAAGAAAAAAATTAAAATCCATGTGTGTCATTGACAGCAAAAGAAAAAAGCATGGTGCTATAATTACAGGCAGACATTCAGCCCAGGAAAAGAAGCTGCTACGCAGAGAAAAACTGAATGGCATGCAGGAACAGCCAACTGCAACAACCCACCTTTGAGGCAGATAAAAAAAACAGCATCTGCTCAAAATGCTATTTACAAAACAATCCACTTGACAAGAGCCTATGTGGTATTAAAGCTTTTCTCTTAACCCTTACTCACAGCACCCTTGCCAACTCAAGAGAACGCATCTGCATAGTTTCATATCCTGTCCTACTCAATCTAGCTAAATAATGAAGAGGAGTACTTCCTAAAACTGTTTGTTTTAAATTAAGCTTGAGCATTAAATGCCAGAAGGAAACGTGGAAGTGGTCACTCCTACACGAGTGACTGGCTGATTCACAGTTGTGATTTATTTTTACATCAGTGCACGTGCACACTGGGGTCCTGTTATCTCTGCACAAAGCTGTTCTTAAGATGAAGTTACTCTTGGACACCCTCACTCTGTTCATCTTGATGGTCAGAGATATCCTTGGCTTTTTGATTACCTTTTTGACTTGATTACCTCAAGTCAAAGCTCTGTTTAGGACCACCACCATCTTCTTACTTAGCAACCAGACTTGCATCACTCCACCAAGCAACTAGGAATGGATGTTTCACCATGTGCAACTATTAGTCTCTTAAACACACCTTTTCCAGGTGCTNCTACTCTGGGCAAACTACTACAGACACTCACCACCCTCATACAGCAGAGCTTCTTCGTAAGATCGAGTCTAAATCTACTTTTCTCAGCTTAAAACTATCCCCTCCTTGTTCTATTGCTAGACANACCACCCAAACCCACAAATCTGGTCTGCATTGAGACTCTAACTGGAAATGTTTCAAAAGCTCTCTTCTACCTAAGCCTCATCTCATCTGTCTGGCCCGTAAATTCTGTGCACAGTATCATTCTGTGGACAGTTCTGGAGCCCCCNAGAAGGAATTGTAAAATGCTTTTTAGGAGCACAATGAGTTCTAACAACAACACTTTTAAATGACAAAAAAAAAAAAATAAAGCAGCACTATTTGTGAAAAAGCATCTCAGGAAAAAAAAAACACCAACACACCACACTAAAAGAAAAACTGCTGCCTGAAAGCAGCAAAGGTACCCCCAATTAACCAACCTGGTATTTTGCAGGCTGCATTTCAGACAGTACCTTCAATCTCAGGTGATACTGCAATTAAAACAGAGTCTGGATGATCACTAAACACTTACTCCTAGTGCCCTCACATGTCTGAAAATAGTCCTAAGCAACTTGCCCTCTTATCCTCTCTCCTCCTGCATGATGCAAGGCACTGGCCTAGCCTGAATGAAAGCCATAGAGCACTGCCTGAAGTTTCCCAGACAGATTATGAAGCACAAAAGCTGCTCATCTGGAGCTTGTTTCATTACTAGCAATATACATGGTTGTTAGCACAATTCTTAAGAGATCAGATTCCCTTCAGAATCTCATTATGGTAGGGATTGAAAGGCAGCTAAAGAGATCAGCTAGTGTAACCCCTCTGCTAAAGCAAGGGCACCCACAGCAAGTTGCCCAGGATCACAATAACCAGGTGAGTTTGGAATCTCTCCAGAGAGACTCCACAGCCTCTCTGGGCAGCCTGCTCCAGGGCTCCAGCACCTTCACAGCAATTAATTTTTGCCTCCTGTTCAGGTGGAACCTCCTGAGTTCTAGTTTGTGTCCATTGCCCCTTGTCCTGTCACCGGGCACCACTGAACAGAGTCTCATTCCATCCTCTTGCTCTCCAACCTTTTAGCTCTTGATCAGCATTAATCAGGTCCTCTCTCAGGCTGCTCCTGTCCAGGCTGAACAGCTCCAGGTCTCTCAGCCTTTTCTCCTCACAGAGATGCTCCAGTTGCCCTCAGCATCTTTGTAGCCTCTGATGGACTCTAGCATTGTGGAGCTCAGAACTGGACTCCAAAGGTGGCTTCACCAGGGCAGAGCAGAGAGGTAGGAGAACCTCACTCAAGCTGGGTATCACACTCTTTCTAATGCATCCCAGGATCCCTTTGGCTTTCTTGTCCACAAGGGCACATTGCTGGCTCATGGGAAACTTCTTGTCAGCCAGCACTCTCAGATTCTTCTCCACAGAGCTGTCTTCCAGCAGGTCAGCCCCTCACCTGTACAGGGGCAGGGGGTTATTCCTCCCCAGGTGCAGGACTCCACACTCAACCTTCATCAGGTTCCCTCTGCCCAACTCTCCAACTCCTACCCCCAAGTCCAAGTGAATAATCCTGCTCTCCTGCTACATACAACACCCCCAGACTTAGAAGAAACCAAACAGCTCTGTACTTGTGTAGTTATCAAATCTACTCAGTATTTAGAGAATGGGATTTCTGTTATCCCTACCCTACAAACAAGTCCCTGGATAACAGGAATAGCCTTGCAGCAAGCTGCTGGTTTCCTTGGGAGCTCTTAATGCAGCAGAAGCTGCTCTGCATTACAGCCATGCCACGCTCCATCATCCAACAAAATGTTCAACTCCCCCTTCCCCCTCTGCAGGAAGCCAAGAGGAATTCCCATGTCACATGACAAATTAGAGCATTTTCATTCCAAAAAAGGAACTGCCTTTTTTTCCACCCCTGGGAAATCTCTCTGCACTGTCTCAGCTCCCTGTTGAGGGAGAAATGACTTTCTCTGCCAAGCCTTCCCTCCCACCCAGCCCCCACACAAGAGTCTCCACAATGTTCCAGACAGGTTCCCAATTCATTTAAATGACTTTCATATTGCATATTGACCGTGGCAGAGTTTTGTCTAGAAGCAGAAAACATGAATGGGACCTGCTATTTCAATTTGCTCTCAGCCATCAGGATAAGATACATAACAGCAACATAATCATCATCCCAGAGAAGGTCAACAAAACCACCACCACCCAGAGCTCACCTATGCCTTTTTTCTAGCACACAACCTGAAGCAGGTCTGTGTGACTCTTGTGCTACCCTGGACATCTCATTTTCTCTTACAAACTTCATTTCATAGAATCACAGAATGGTTTAAGTTGGAAGGGACCTTAAAGATCACCTAGTTCCAACCCCCTGCCATAGGCACACCTCCCACTACCACAGGTCTCTCAAGGCCCCATCCAACCTGGCCTTGAACACCTTCAAGAAGGGAGCAGTCACAGCCTTCCTGGGCAACCTGTTCTAGTGTCTCACCACCCTGTCAAGAATTTCATCCCAATATCCAGTTCAAAACTCTTCCAGCTCAAAGCCATTCCCCATCACGCTATCACTACAAGCCCTTGCAAAAAGTCACTCCCCAGGTATCCTACAGCCCTTGTGAACAGCCCAAATTCTCCCAGCCTATAGTTCTCCAGGCCTCTGATCATCTTTGTGGCCTCCTCCGGACCCACACCAGCAGCTCCATGTCCCTTTTATGCTGAAAGCACTAGAACTGGATACAGTGCTCCAGGTAGGATCTCACCAGAGCAGAGAAGCAGAACCCCCTCCCTCTGCTGGTCACACTTCTTTTGACTCAGCCCAAGACATGGTTGCCTTCTGGGCTGGCAAGTGCACATTGCCATCTCATCTTAACTTTTTCATCAGCTGACACCCCCAGGTCCTCCTCCAGACTGTTGTTGAGCCACTCAACATCATCCAGCCTGTATTTAAATTACTAGGCTGAAAAGCACAAATTGTCACTTCTGGAGTAACCAGGCAGAAAACTCACTATCACTTAAGTCTAAATATCTAAGACAAGTGACATGAGCAAACAACGAGGATGTAGTTTTAAAGAATGGTTTCAGTGGAGACAATAACACCTTCCTTTCAGAATAAAATCTGTCACAAGTCATCTCTTCAATTGCAAGCCATACCTTATGAGTCCACTACCCTGAATTTCACAACCTGCATCCTGGTGGTGAACATAGAATGGTAAGGTTGGGAGGGACCTCAAGGATCATCTAGCTCCAACCCCCTGTCATAGGCAGGGACACCTCCCACTAGTACAGCTCACTCAAGGCCTCATCCATCCTGCTCTTGAACATCTCCAGGGAGGGAGCAGCCACAACCTCCCTGGGCAACCTGTGCCAGTGTCTCATCACCCTCACTGTAAAGAACTTCCTCCTAACATCCAGTCTAAATCTTCCCTCTGCCAGTTTAAACCCATTGCCCCTAGTCCTGTCATTGCAAGACCTTGTCAATACTCCCTCCCCAGCCTTCCTATAGGCCCCCTTCAGATACTGGAAGGCTAGTGTAAGATCTCCTCTTCTCTTCTCCAGGCTGCAGAGCCCTAACTCTCTCAGCCTGTCCTCATAGGAGAGCTGCTGCAGCCCTCTGAGCATCTTCGTGGCCCTCCTCTGGACTCACTCCAACAGTTCCATGTCCTTCCTCTGCTGAGGGTTCCAGAACTGTACACAGTACATCCCTTTGCTATTCAGCTCTTGGATTTCAGCTGCAACTTAAAAAGAAAGGAGCACCATTAAAGTAATTTTTAGCAGGAGAAAATGAGGGCTTGAGACAATTACCACCAAGCCTTAAGGAGGAGGTCAGCAGTACCTGAGGTAAGTGACTGAGGGGTGCACAGATGAAGGCAATCAGGTAGAGGAGAAGAGCAGCTGACAAGGAATAAACAGTCATGGTTCAGCAGACAGCACCAATTCACGTATGGGCTGGCTGTGAGCAAGCCCATATGTCAGCAGAGTGTCTCCTGCTCACAGGGAGCTATACCTTTTACAAATCATTGATGAAGCCACAGATTTACAAGGACCATATGTCAGGTTCTAACTGACGGGTTCTGAAAGTTGCTCTTGCAGCCAGCTGCAGCACACAGAAGTCTCACACACAGACAAAAGGCATCTCCACTACTGCATTTCTGGAATGCATTTCTCCTTAACAGCTCTGAGGTACAGCAGTAATTGATGTGAGCTCATCCAAATAAACTGACCCTGCAGCTTAGGGAAACATATTCTCTGTAATAAAACAGAAGAGGGAAAGCTTTGCTTAGCTCCATGCTCTTCAAGGTAATAGGGTGGCAGAGAACAGGGAATAAATGGGGTGACTTTGGAGTCTCTTCCAGCAATGCATCTAGAAAAATCAGAGGATGAATTACAAACTCCCCTCCCAGTCTAGAAAAGAAGAATGCTGTTGGCCTGCCACCAACCCTGCAGTCACTTCATTCATGAAGAATCCTGTGAGTTTCCCTACCTGAAACTGCATGCACATAGATCCAAGAAAGGCAGGTATTTTGGATTCCTCCTGCCAAGACATGTGTACCACACAGACTGGTGGGAGTTGGGAGGGACCTCTGAAGATCATCTAATCCAACTCCCCTGCTAAAGTAGCATCACCCGCAGGGGTACTGCCTGGGATCACATATGTCCAAGTGGCTTTGGAACCTCTCCAAAGCAAACTACTCCACAACCTCTCTGGGCAGCCTGCTCCAGGGTTCCAGCACCCTCACAGCAGAGAAGCTTTTTTTTTCTGTTCAGATAGGGCCTCCTGGTGTGCTGTGAAGAGAAGTCAAAAGAGTCTGGCTCCATCCTCCTGACACTTGTCCTTCAGATATTGATAAATGCTGATCAGATCCCCTCTCAGGCTGCTNACAAATTGTCACTTCTGGAGTAACCAGGCAGAAAACTCACTATCACTTAAGTCTAAATATCTAAGACAAGTGACATGAGCAAACAACGAGGATGTAGTTTTAAAGAATGGTTTCAGTGGAGACAATAACACCTTCCTTTCAGAATAAAATCTGTCACAAGTCATCTCTTCAATTGCAAGCCATACCTTATGAGTCCACTACCCTGAATTTCACAACCTGCATCCTGGTGGTGAACATAGAATGGTAAGGTTGGGAGGGACCTCAAGGATCATCTAGCTCCAACCCCCTGTCATAGGCAGGGACACCTCCCACTAGTACAGCTCACTCAAGGCCTCATCCATCCTGCTCTTGAACATCTCCAGGGAGGGAGCAGCCACAACCTCCCTGGGCAACCTGTGCCAGTGTCTCATCACCCTCACTGTAAAGAACTTCCTCCTAACATCCAGTCTAAATCTTCCCTCTGCCAGTTTAAACCCATTGCCCCTAGTCCTGTCATTGCAAGACCTTGTCAATACTCCCTCCCCAGCCTTCCTATAGGCCCCCTTCAGATACTGGAAGGCTAGTGTAAGATCTCCTCTTCTCTTCTCCAGGCTGCAGAGCCCTAACTCTCTCAGCCTGTCCTCATAGGAGAGCTGCTGCAGCCCTCTGAGCATCTTCGTGGCCCTCCTCTGGACTCACTCCAACAGTTCCATGTCCTTCCTCTGCTGAGGGTTCCAGAACTGTACACAGTACATCCCTTTGCTATTCAGCTCTTGGATTTCAGCTGCAACTTAAAAAGAAAGGAGCACCATTAAAGTAATTTTTAGCAGGAGAAAATGAGGGCTTGAGACAATTACCACCAAGCCTTAAGGAGGAGGTCAGCAGTACCTGAGGTAAGTGACTGAGGGGTGCACAGATGAAGGCAATCAGGTAGAGGAGAAGAGCAGCTGACAAGGAATAAACAGTCATGGTTCAGCAGACAGCACCAATTCACGTATGGGCTGGCTGTGAGCAAGCCCATATGTCAGCAGAGTGTCTCCTGCTCACAGGGAGCTATACCTTTTACAAATCATTGATGAAGCCACAGATTTACAAGGACCATATGTCAGGTTCTAACTGACGGGTTCTGAAAGTTGCTCTTGCAGCCAGCTGCAGCACACAGAAGTCTCACACACAGACAAAAGGCATCTCCACTACTGCATTTCTGGAATGCATTTCTCCTTAACAGCTCTGAGGTACAGCAGTAATTGATGTGAGCTCATCCGAATAAACTGACCCTGCAGCTTAGGGAAACATATTCTCTGTAATAAAACAGAAGAGGGAAAGCTTTGCTTAGCTCCATGCTCTTCAAGGTAATAGGGTGGCAGAGAACAGGGAATAAATGGGGTGACTTTGGAGTCTCTTCCAGCAATGCATCTAGAAAAATCAGAGGATGAATTACAAACTCCCCTCCCAGTCTAGAAAAGAAGAATGCTGTTGGCCTGCCACCAACCCTGCAGTCACTTCATTCATGAAGAATCCTGTGAGTTTCCCTACCTGAAACTGCATGCACATAGATCCAAGAAAGGCAGGTATTTTGGATTCCTCCTGCCAAGACATGTGTACCACACAGACTGGTGGGAGTTGGGAGGGACCTCTGAAGATCATCTAATTCAACTCCCCTGCTAAAGCAGCATCACCCGCAGGGGTACTGCCTGGGATCACAATGTCCAAGTGGCTTTGGAACCTCTCCAAAGCAAACTACTCCACAACCTCTCTGGGCAGCCTGCTCCAGGGTTCCAGCACCCTCACAGCAGAGAAGCTTTTTTTTTCTGTTCAGATAGGGCCTCCTGGTGTGCTGTGAAGAGAAGTCAAAAGAGTCTGGCTCCATCCTCCTGACACTTGTCCTTCAGATATTGATAAATGCTGATCAGATCCCCTCTCAGGCTGCTTTCTCCAGACTAAACAGCCCCAGGTCTCTCAGCCTTTCCTCCTCTCAGAGATGCTCCAGGCCCCCCAGCATCCTCACAGCCTCTATTGGACTCTCACCCTTAGCTGCCTGTCTCTCCAACTAAGGAGCCAGAACCAGACAGAGTACCTCTAGATGTGGCCTCACTAGGGCAGACTAGGGAGGCAAGAACAACTCTCATGACCTACTGGCCATACCCTTCTTAATGCACCCCAGGATCCCACTGGCCTTTTTGGCCATGAGGGCACATTACTGGCTCATGGTGAAGTGGTTATCTGCAAGGACTCCCAGGTGCTTCTCCACAAAGCTGTTTAGCAATGAAGATAAATCCAGTAACAAAGGTTTCCTCAACTCACTCCATACTCAGATCCCCTCAAGTGAGAAGCTCTACGCAGCACCCATCTGGTAGAGCACTTAGATGTCCCCAGCTCCTGCACATATGTAGAGGAATAGATGCTGCTGCAAGGTACATCACAAAGCCAAGTCTTACAGCTTCTGTCTGGCAACCATTCTCCCTCACCCTGTTTCTACCTCCTCAAACCACTGAGTAAATGTAAATTTTGGCAAACAGAAGCAGCACCAAGCTGTATGCACATCTTGGGACCTGTGTGATGAAAGTAACTGAAGCTGTTACCATAGCATTATTCCCAAATCCTCTCAAGCAGCAATGCACTCCAAAAAGCTTTTCTGAAACCCCATAAAACTTCTTAGGCTATGACCTCAGAGTGAATTGTTTAATTCTCAGCAGGCTGCAGGACAGAAGTGAATCACCCAGACTGGGCTTTTATGGTGATCACACTCTAACAGATCTTTCCTAGGTTGCATATCCAAGTGAAAACCAAGTTTTAATTATTCCACCAAGCACTTTCAGAGAGTTGAGAGTTTCTCCTCATCCTTTCCTCTTGGGGAAGCCCACAAAAGCAAATTGCTGAAACAAGCTGTGGGCCATGGCTTTTTTTTTTCCCCCTTTCTCCTCCTTATGCAAGTTGCTCTACATTTCCTAATTCCTTCAGAGCTGCCAAGAATGCAGAAGACGACAGTGGATATGCTTCGTGCTTTACATGAGACATAAGAAATACCCCACAGGCTCACCCTACTGCAAAATATTCCTCATCTCATCCAAGTGTTGTGTAGTTTCATCTTCATTAAAGTGACAACTCATTTTGATGACCAATAGAGACCTTAATTACAGGAAGAAAACTCTCTGCCAAAACCTTAATAGAAAAGGGACACTTGTGTTCAAGATTAAGCACTGAAGGACAAATCAGCTCTTAAAGCCAGATGTCTCTCACCAAAAAAAATTAGTACCAACATATGATGAAAACCACATCAGCAATATCACAAATGGCCTCTCATGCAGAGACCACTTCCGAGATGAGAAACATTCACATAACCCCAGGATGGCAGGAGTTGGAAGGAGCCTCTGGAGATCATCTAGTCCAAGCACTCACAGCAGCTGGCCCAGAATCATGGTGCCCAGGTGGGGTTTGGAATCTCTCTAGAGAAGGAGACTCCACAACCTCTCTGGGCAGCCTACTCCAGGGCTCCATCACTCTCACAGCAAAGAACTGTCTCCTCATGTTCAGATGCAACCTCCTGGGTTCCAGTTTGTGCCCAATGCTCCTGTCACTGTGCAGGCCCTGGCTACGGCCTCTTACCTCCCATCCTTTAGGTCTTGCCAAGCATTCATCAGATCCCCTTCTCAGCCTGCTCTTCTCCAACCAAACAACCCCAGGTCTTTCAGAGAGATCCTCCAGGCTCCTCAGCAGCTTTGTAGCCTCTGTTGGACTCTCTCTTGTAACTTCCTGTCTCTCTTGAACTGGGGAGCCCAGAACTGGATCCAGGACTCAAGATGCAGCTTCACTAGGGCACTGTAGAGGGGCAGGAGAACCTCATTCAACCTGCTCAGCACACTTCTCTTAATGCACTTCAAACACAGCCACTCCTCCATCAGGAGCAGCGAGGGCACAACTTTTATCTATCAAAGTTTGGCATGGGCAGCTCCTCCCACACAGGGCTACCAAAGGCCAAGGCAGAAAGGAACAGTTGGGCCATCAGGAAGCTGACACCGCAGCAAAGAAGGACATAAAAAGAAAACACACCAACAAAAATAGAGCCACCTAAAATCTAAAACCATTTCTACATTTCCACAGACTTAGAAATAGAAGAATAATTTGAATTACAGATTTGTGTCATCTCAATGCATGGCAAACAAGTGACTCATAGCACAAGTCTGAAGCGAAGTCATAAAAGTTATGTTTTATCTTCAAGACTGGGTGGGATCTAATCTCACAGCAAGTTTCCTCTTCAAGATTAGTCTAAGAACAGCTGTACAAAATAAACTACAACATTGATTTGTTTTCTTTTCTGGTTTGTTTGTTTGTTTTTTTCCAGGCTTCATTCTGGTAAGGAGAGCTATACCCATCCAGTGGAGAAACACTTCCCATATGGAAAAAGAGTTGTCCTGAAATTTATATTAATGACTGCATCAACCTCACCACAATTCTAACTTCCTTTCCTGTCACAGACCCTACAAAGTCTTGATTATTCCCCACAGGATGAATTATACATAGAAAATAAAAGGGCAAACCCCCAAATAATGATAAAAACAAAGGGGGGTAAACCCCAAATAATGATAAAAACAAAGGGGGGCAAACCCCAAATAATGATAAAAGAGTAAAAAAGAGATTAAATAATAAAAATAATAGCATCAAATTATTGTAAAAAATAACCTTCAACATCTACTACAGTGCTGCACTTTCACAGAAAGAGAGCACAAGAAAGGTGGTCTCTAGATCATCAAGCAAAGCTTTTTTTTCCCCTGTTCACTGAAGGAACAGACACATCAAAACCTACAAAAAAATCGTAATTCATCCTTTCTTCAAAATCTGTTTTGCTCTGCCAGAATGAATAGCATCAAAAGAGTGTTTTAGCCACTTTTATACACCAAAAAAAAAACAAAAATCAAGCTCACTGGTCATCCCCCTCTAGTTATATTTTGTTTGTGCAAAAATAAATCCAAACACAATCTAACAAAAAAAAAAAACCCTGAAAATTACAAGAGGGGCAATGCTTTGAAATTGGAGCAGGGTAGAGTTAGGTTGGACATCAGGTGCAAACTCTTCACAATGAGGGTGGTGAAATACTGGAACAGGCTTCATCCCTGGAGCATTCAAGATCAGACTCAGGCCTTGGGCAGCCTGCTCTAGTTGGAGGTGTCCCTGCTGACTGCAGAGGGGTTGGACAACATATGACCTTTAAGGGTTCCTTCCAACCCAATTCAATCTGTCCATGTTCAGCTTTCACCTGCACCCACTACTCTCCAATGGGGCTAAGAGCAGATTCTCTCCTCTTATTTGAAATAATAACATTGAAAACATGTTTTTTCCTCAAACTTTCCAACTAGCATTGGTCCATCCCTTCCCTGTGGCAGTAAAGCCAGTACAAGGCAGCCCACCTGGCTTTGTCTTGCAGCTTAATTGATTCAGCCAGCACTGGAATGGGCAAGTGGGGTTGTTTAACCCCAAAAAGGAGGCTGAAGGGAGAACATCTCAGTCTCTACAACTCCCTGAAAGATTATAGCAAGTTGGGGGTTGGTCTCTTCTCCCAAGTAACGAGTGATAGGACAGGAAGAAAATGCCTCAGGTTGCACCAGCGGAGGTTTAGGCTGAACACAAGGGAAAATCTCTTCCCCAGAAGAGTTCTCATGGCCTGGATCAGGCTGCCAAGGTAGTGGTAGAGTCCCCATCCCTGGAGGGATTTAAAAGACAGGCAGATGTGGTGCTGAGGGACATGGTTTAGTGGTTGCCTGGCAGTTCTGGGTTAATGGTTGGACTGGATGATCATAAAGGTCTCATCCAATGTACAGGATTCCATGATTCTAATGACAGCCAGAAGCAATGGCTACGTTTTCACCACCCTCTGGCAGGGCAAGGTGAGTGAGACACCAAGAGCATGTGCAAGAGAAGAAGCAGGAGAAAAGGGAAGCTTGATGCACAAGCTCATCTTTACAATACAATAAACTCTTCCTCAGGCTCCCTCAACATTACAGGTGTCTTGCTGGGTTGGTATTTCTCTGTCCTACAGTTCAAGCCACATTCCATCTTAACTTCCAAACTGAGACCTGATGCATTCCTTGCTGGTGTGCAGCACGCACACCACTGCTCCTACAGATATTTCAGCATGGGAAACATTGCAGGTCAGGGGAGCCAGTAAGCGCAGCCAGGGATCTGATGAGGTAATTGTTTCATGTGCCTTCAAACCACTGGACAGCCACCAGTTCTTTAGCTTTTCAATCATTCATCTGATAATTACAGTCAGCAATAATGCGAGGTCAGCAAAACACAAGTTCACTTAATTAAAGCACTCTGCCAGCTTCCACCCTCAGCAAAAACACAGGCACCACACTCAAATGCTCTTCCAACTTTCACCATCCGTGCAGCAGTCTCTGCTGCCACTAGAGTTCTGTGAGCCCCATGCTTCAACTACTGATTTTCTTTTTCCAAAATATGAGCAACTGTTGCTCGTGACAGGAAGGGCTTGAGTTCATTACAGGGGCCCACCAGGGAAAGTATTATGGCATCACTAGGCAACAGCTTCAGCCATGGCATGGGGCCCCCAGTTTAAGAGGGACATGGAGCTGCTGGAGTAGGTCCAGAGGAGGGCCATGAAGATCAGAAGGATGGAGAACCTACCCTATGAGGATAGGCTGGAAGAATTTGGGCTATTCAACCTGGAGAAAAGGTGGCTCTGGAGAGACCTAACAGTAGCCTTCCAATACCTGAAGGGGACCTATGACAAAGCTAGGGTGGGACTTTTTATAAGGACTTGCAGTGATAAGACAAGAGGGAATGAATTGAAGCTTGAGGAAGGCAGATTTAGAGTGGAGATCACAAAGAAATTCTGGAGGCTGTAGATGCCACCTCCCTGCAGGTGTTTGAGGTTGGGCTGGATAAGGCCTTGAGCAACCTGGGCTAGTGGAAGATGTCCTTGTCAGAGGGGTTGTAACTGGGAGATCTTTAAAGTCCCTTCCAACCTAAACCCTTCTGTGAACTGGGAAAAAAAAAAGTCCCCAAACACACTCTACCCATACCAAAAAAAAAGGCAGCTTCAGCAAGATGTCCTCTGCCTCCTTCTCCCCAGGCTTCTCACATCCCAGAACATCTTTCTTCATCAGAGTCCTTTTGTCTGAGCAGGGTACACTCCCTACTGCATCCTTAATGATAGGCTACCTGCTCCAAAATCCCACCCATCTTAGGGGACTAATTGATACAGATAATCCTGGTCCTGAGCTGAGGTACAAACGTGCATGTGGACCAACACCCACTCAACCCAGCTGCAGTTCACTTTGATTTCATTTTCCCTCTTCAGGTTGGGAAGAATTCACCAGGAATCACTAGTCTGAATCTACACAGAACAACAGGATTAACAATGACAGGAACACCACAGAGTCAAGCCCTTGACTTTCTAGAGGGTTGGTTTTCTTTTTCAGATCCAAGCAAACTGATTACAAACAGAATGGATGTCACTCAACCACTGGCTACATGCACTAACACACACAGTAAGACTCTGTAAGGGGAAAGCCATGAAGATCAGGCATTCAACACCCAAAAGTAGAGCATTTATTTAAGTGCTTTTTCTACTAATGCACCTTAGAAATACCTTTATCCCTTGCTTCCTTGTGGACCTTTTCCACAAAGGGCTGCTTCCCAGAAGCATGGAGACTTTCATATCTGGCAGCTTGCCCTCAACAGCACAGCACTGCCTCCCTCCCTGGAGGTGCTCAAGGCCAGGTTGGATGAGACCTCAAGCAATGTGGTCTAGTGGAAGACGTGCTTGCCTGTGGCAGGAAGGGTGGAACTAGATGATCTTTAAGGTCCTTTCCCAACCTAAATCATCCTTTGAGTCTATGAACAATTAGGAGTCCAAGAAAGGGCTTCCCTTGCTTAACATACCAGTAACAGGACTAGGGCAGGAACTGTGCCCCTGTACTCAGCACTAGTGAGAACACACACCTCAATTATTGGGTTCAGTTTTGGGTCTCTCACTAGGAGTACACAAAAATGCTGGAGCATCTCTAAAGAAAGGCAGCTATGCTGGTGAAGGGTCTGGAGAACAAATCTGGTGAGAAACTGCTGAGGGAACTGGGGTTACTCAGTCTGGAGAAAAGTTGAAGAGGGGAGACCTTTTGGCTTTCTACAGCTCCCTAAAAGAAGGCTGGAGCCAAGTGGGGTCACTTTCTTCTCCTAAGTAACAAGTAATAGGACAAGAGGAAAAAGTCCTCAAGCTGCACCAGGGGAACTTTAGGTTGAACCTTAGAAACAATTTCTTTCCACCAAGGGTCATTAAGACCTAGAAAAGGCTGTCCAGGGCAGTGGGGAATCACCATCCCTAAGGTATTTCAAAGCCATGTACATGTGGTACTTTGGGATGTGGTTTAGTGGAGACCTGACAGTGCTTGATTAACAGTCGCAGTTGATCTTAAAGGTCTTTTTCAACCTAGACAATTATAAGATTATATAAGGAGGTTTCCTCTGAATAACACCTACTTTAATTCTCTCTCCACACTTCTTTGAGGACAAGCCATCTAACAGGAAAATAGCAGCAAGTCTTGAACTAAGCCATAAAAATGACTGCAAGGCAAAGGCAGTAGAATTGTTACTGCTTCACTACTTCCTACCACTTGATAATCTTAACAAACACTGCTAGAATGAGAGGTGCCACCCAAGAAATGCCACTTAATTTATCACCAACCAGCAGCACCATCCCACTCCCACTGCTTAAGTCACTGCATGAGGTTGTGCATTTGTACCCCACCAGCACACCTTGTACCAGTCCCTGCTGAGCTGCTGCAACCAGGCTTCCACCCACCACCCTGTTTCTCCATCCTCTGGTGCTTCTTGCACAGAGCTGGTCTGTAGAAGAAACAACACATAACACTCTTATTCCACTTTGCCTTGCATCTATACTGACTCTTCACCTCTGGTCTCCTCAGCTGCCACAGTTACCTTGACCCAATTACCTCTCACTTCCTCTCCTCACATGCAACCCCACAGATGATGTACACAGCTTCCTCCCAACAGGGAAGCACACACAGCATCAGTTTACAACTAACAGCAATACTATTGATGTTTCACTTCATGAACTACCCATCCGTGCTCATCTCCAAAGCTGGAGCCATCCGCTCATTCCCTCTGACATTACAACCCCCCACAGGCTACTTCAGCAGTTTCTCCACTGCCAAAATGCTTGCTAACTCCCTTGTCCACTTCCTCTACAAGGCCTCTTCCACTTCCACACACACGCAACTGAGGCTGGGAGAGTGGAAAGCAATGCAAGCACTGACAGTTGTGCTCCAAGTCCATTCAGTCAGCTCTACCAGAAGAATCCAATGCTATGGCTGCTCCAGCCACACGTTTAACATAGTTATGCCATCTGATTGTCCCTTTGCCCTGCACAGCCATCCTGTCAGGTTCAACACCAGAGCTATCATAGGGGAAAGCCACAAACAGCAGTCAACACTTCTTTTTGCCTGCTGCCTCCTATTTTGAGACCAGTAAGTCAAGTTCTTATTCAAATCTGCTGTGTCCTCCTCCCAAAATCCCTCACACCTTGGATGTTGCTCATCTATAACAAATTATGAAGATGCTCTGTCACTTCCATAACCCCATACTGAGCCCATCAACTTCTCCCAATTCTCTCATCTTTCAACACTCTCAGGTAAGCTGTGAATGCTTCATTCAAGCCCTGTGTTCTCCAGTATTACTACATCCCCTCCTGACCCTCCATAAGAAAGGATTTATCTGAGAGTTTGGACTTCCCTGCTCTCTCTACTGTCATGTTATCACAGCTTCATTCTCTACACTTGACTCATCTGAAAAGGTTTGTTTATTTGTTTTGAAGCAGTGTGCTCTCACAGTAGTCTGGTCAATTGGTCTTGGCTCTTTCAGCATATTTTATATCCCTTTGGAAAGAACTCATCCATGAGAGCATTTAGCTTATCCACCCTGTTTGAAGAAAGCCCATTTATCACCTCTGATAGAAAGCAGCCATCCTGAGAAGGAACCAAGTAGGATTTATTGCCTTAAAAACAACACTGCACAGACAGACCTAATATAGTAACTTTATTAATTACAACCATATCAGACCAACTCTTCCTACCTGTTTCCATCTATGATTCAGGAAGTTTATACAGTTCAGTCCTGTCATAGACCATGATCAATCAGTCAGCAGTAGTGACTGATTGATGCTAGTCTAACCTGTCCTAACCACCCCCAGTAATGAGGATTGAGCAGCTTTCCCAGGAAATAACTCAGTGTTTCACTTGTTTTACTGTCAGTGTAAGGATTCCCAGCAGCAAAGCCCTCTTCTCACACTCTAACCCATTATTACTTCTCCTGCCCAACACATTTTTCTGGTTTTCTGCTTCATCTTTGCAGCAACCTCCTTTTGATTTTCTCTTTATCATGAAGAGCTCAAGTTCCTGCATTTTCTCCTTGGAGATGATTTAACTCTAGGATTCAGCAGTTCTTGTGTCTCTACTCTCTCCCACTGGTCCACAGAGTTTCTCAAGTGCAGCATGATGGAAACCGTAACTCATCTTTTCTGTGAGGAAATAAACAGGCATGTTGCAGATGCTGCCAGAAGGAACAGTCAAGATGCTGGGTCCTGACCTGCTTACAGCAAGGTTTCACTTGATTGCTGTATTCACAGGGGCACAGCCATTCTTCAAAGGTCACTTCCAACCCAGGCCATTCTATAATTTGGTGATCTACTGAAAAGACTGGTGGTAGAACTTCCTTGATGAAAAGACGAAAACCCAAAAACTAATCACTGTGGAAAAAACCCAGAAGTGATCACTGCAACAGCACAAATGGTAAATAGACAAAACACACTAAAAAAAAATTTAAAAAAAAAAAAAAAAATCAATCAACAAAACCCAGAGCAACCAAAGTGGTGCTGAAGCCAGAAGAGCTTTCTCAGCAGTCCACAGGGACACAAGGAAAATCCTTCTCCTTCCACAAGCAGTGAAAGGAGATGGTTTGGGCAGTATGAATTTAGTGTGCCAGAGAATGCCCATGCTAGAGGAAGAAAGGCTGAGGAAAGATCTCACTCTCTACAACTCCCTGAAAGGAGGATGGATAGAGGTGGGGGTCGGTCTCTTCTCTCAAGTGACAGGAAGCAAAATCATCCTCCTTGCCCAAGCAGCTGAAGGAGATGCCTTCAACACGATTTTATCATGCTCTGGAGCATGCCCATGCTTCAGCCACATTCACAGCAAAGCATCCCAGAGAGATTTGAGATACTTTTAATGGCTGGCTTTAATCTTCTTGCACATTTACTTCTACGCTCAGCCCGATTAGCGCAATCGAGCACGAATGAGACTCTGCTAAATTAATCACAACGGTCAGCTTAAATTGAAATAAATTATTGATCATTTTCTGGGCCAGACTGCTCGAAGAGACAACTTAAATGATAATTACAAAGGCTGAAGAGGCTGCTCCACACCTGACCAAAACTCAAGGTACTGGTGGTCTTACTTGGCAGGTTGGCATTTATAAAGGGTGAAGTCAAGGCTGCAGAATTCACACTTCACACACGTGAAGGGCCACACTGTCACTACACGACTGATAGAAGCAGAACCTCCAGCATCCCCCCACCGCCACCCCGCGCTGCCAACACACTGACGCCACCAGAGGAACTAGGGGCACCCTGAAGACACATTGCACAAATGCTGCTCTTCATACAGCGCTCTGAGGACCCTGCCATGTATCTCCTGTTCCTACTAGCATCAGTGCCCTGCTGTTGTGCCATCACACAACTAATACAACATTTTGGTGACTCAATGTAGTTTGGAGATGCTGCTTCACGCCAAACAACAGGAGAGCGACAGGTGCACCCCTCTGACGGCAGGTTTCGGGTGTTTTAGGTTTGGGTTTTTTTTTTTTTACAGGCAGAAATAAAACAGATTGTGGCGAAAGGCAGAATATCCCACGGTTACATGCTGTTCCCTTAGCTTCATAAGAAGAAGAAAAAAAAAAAGGCTATTTATAGCAAATCTCTCAAGCTCCACGACGCAACCTGCTGCCTTTACAGTTTTTTCCACCCTAAGATACATAGTAAACATCACACGTGCCTGGCTCTCCCCTGCCACAGCCCCTCACCGGGCTGCTTCCGTAGGGCGCCCGAACAAAGAGCGCCGATTCTGGGAGGGAGATTTTACCCCGCTGCCCTCGCGTCCAAGCCGCACCGACCCGGCTGTGACAGCGCCTAGGAGAGGACGTGGGGACCCCTTAAGCGCCTCTTCCCTGCCTGACCTTGAGGAGAGGTAACAAAGAGTGCCAAATGAGAAAGAAAAGGCAAAGAGGTGTCGGGCACTGCCGCCCGTCCTGTCCCAGCCGTGCCCCACTGCGCTGGGCCGGTGCTCACTCGACGCCCCTTCACGGCCCCTGGTACTGGCAGGGGCTATCAGCCCCCCGCTATCGGTAGCGGTGGCCCCACACGCCACCTGGCGGCCGCGTCTCGACCCCCGCCCCGGGAACCCGGCCCCGGTACCGCGGGCTGCGCCGGGCCATTCCCGCGACCACTAGGAAGAGCCGGCATGGCTCATTCGAGTCGCTTAGTCCCGGGGCGGAGCAGCGGCAGAAAGGCCGGGGAGCTTCCCGCCACCGGGCACTACTGCCGCCGCCCGCCCCGCTCAAGTTTCGCCCAGGTGACGGAACTAAGAATAACGCGCAGATGCCGGGGCCGAGTCAGGGACCGCCGCCTCCGGGGAAACGGGGTGGAGAAGCCAGGGCACAGCGCCCGGCTCAGCCGGCCGCCGCCTGAAGGGCAAGAGCTCCCGCCTCACTCACCGTCCGGTGTCGCTGCTGCTGGCGGCGCCGCCCCAGCGCCGGGAAACAACCGGCTGCCGTCAGCGCGGCGGCGGGGCGGCGGCAGAGGAGAAGCGGCAGCGATCTGCCCGCCGTGGCCGCCATCGCGCCGCTGGAGCCGCCTCACGCTGCGGCGGCGGCGGCGGCGGTTGCTGCTGCCGCTCGGGCAGGGGGGGAAGGGGAGCGGTGGGGCGGGGCCGGCCGGAGCCAGCGACCAATCGGAGCACTCCTCTCGCCGGCCCGGGACTCGTCAAGCCAAGACGGGGCCGCCAATCAGCGTCGGGCGGATGCCCTGTCCGGAGAGGCGAT
>WBNM01002965.1:49923-64708 GCA_013399055.1 Ramphastos sulfuratus
GGGAGATGGGGACATAGGGGAGAGAGTGCAGGGAGATGGGGCCGCATAAGGGAGAGGGAGGGGGAGACGGGGTGCAGAGGGGAGAGGGTGCGGGGGGGAGAGGGCGCTCGAAGAGATAGAGTACAGCGGGGACAGGGTGCGGGGGGAAGACGGGGTGGGGACACGGGGTGCAGCGGGGAGAGGGTGTAGGGAAGTAAGGGCATATGGGGGAGGGTTCGGGGAGACGGAGTGCAACAGGGAGAGGGTGCGGGGAGATGGGATGCAGCAGGGAGGTGTGGGGAGACCGAGGCTCAGAGGAGATAACAGAGGGAGAGCTGGGACAGCAGGGACACGAGGTACAAGGAGATGAGGGCTTAAGGGAGAGGGTGCAGGGACATCGGGTGCAGTGGGAAGATGGGGTGCACCACAGAGAGCAGGTGAATGGGGACAGAGTGTGGGGTGACATGGTGCAGCGGGGAGAGTGTGCACCATGGGAAAGGGTGCAGGGAAATGGGATGCAGTGAGCAGAGGGTGCTCTAAGGGGCAAGGTACAGGGGGATACAGTGCAGCAGGGAAAGGATACAGGGAGATGGAGTGCAGCAAGGAGATAGGATGAAGTGGGGACTGGGTGCAGGGGAATGGCAAGCAAGGAGATGGAGTACCTCAGGGAAAGGCTGCAGGAAGATAGGTTCCACCAGGGAGGGAGAAGGCCACAACACCACCACCATGGCCCTGGAGATGCTGCATGGGTGAGATCCAGGGATTTGGGGTGCCAGACCAAACTGTCATGCCACCCCCTGTGGCAGTTTCAGTGAATGGTATAAAAAGTGAGTGATCAAAATATATTTTTTTCTTCCTGAGAGAGATGTATGTGCACATGTAATGGGCCAGGCCACCAGCAGCATCTGAACTAACTAAGCAGTATGTTGCTCAGTTGTTTCTTGAAAGGTGATTTACTTGGATTATTTACTTTAGGAAAAACTTTTCTGTTTGGCCTGGAAGTCGTTACAATACTGCCAGCAGTTCCTTGTCAATTCTTGGGAAGCAGTCTGGAAGGGAAATATTTTTACTATTGGTAGTGGCCCCAGAATGGTTAGAAACTGGAGCTTTAAAAAATATTAATGCACAAGCAGTTCCCACATGCAGCAATGTCACAGAGACAAAGTGCCTGGGCTTAAAAGCAGCTGGAATTGTGTATTGATACTATGTTTTGAAGCTGAGGAGTCCAGGTCCTCACCACATGGAGCAATCAGGAAACATTCTCCTGGGAGGTGAGGATGATGCTCAGGAGAGAAAAGCCACTAGAAAGTAATGGGGAGAAAACTGCCACAAGGCTGGACATTGCTGAAAGCATCACGCACACGTGGACACAGACTCCAGCTACTATATACCACCTGTGTTTGCCACCAAAACCATCTGAAAATACCAAAGGATGCACAACTTGGTGATGAGGTGACATGGATGCCCTTCAGCCATCACCCACACAATCACAACAAGCCAGTGCCCTCCCCCTTCCATCCTCACCTCCTTCCAGTGCTGCCTTCTCCAAGTCCTGCCTTCAGCTCAAATGCTGAAGGGCTGTTCTCAGCTTTTCCCCAAGCAACATCACTTTGGACTCAACACAGCTCACCCCTGAGCAATCCTCCACTTCAGTCTTCATCTCTGGCTGGGTTTTCCTGTAGGGATGGAGTTTCCCTTCTCTTTGTCCTTTGGAAAAACATGGCTGAAGCTGCCACATCCCAACTTTGTCTTTNAGCGATCTGCCCGCCGTGGCCGCCATCGCGCCGCTGGAGCCGCCTCACGCTGCGGCGGCGGCGGCGGCGGTTGCTGCTGCCGCTCGGGCAGGGGGGGAAGGGGAGCGGTGGGGCGGGGCCGGCCGGAGCCAGCGACCAATCGGAGCACTCCTCTCGCCGGCCCGGGACTCGTCAAGCCAAGACGGGGCCGCCAATCAGCGTCGGGCGGATGCCCTGTCCGGAGAGGCGATTGGCGGCTGCCTTCCCTCCCCTGACAGAGCTGGGCGGGGCCGTAGCTCTGGCTGGAGGGCAGGGGAACTCCTCACGGGGGGCGCCGCTGGGCGGGGCCGGAGGGGCGGGGNCCCTGGAGATGCTGCATGGGTGAGATCCAGGGATTTGGGGTGCCAGACCAAACTGTCATGCCACCCCCTGTGGCAGTTTCAGTGAATGGTATAAAAAGTGAGTGATCAAAATATATTTTTTTCTTCCTGAGAGAGATGTATGTGCACATGTAATGGGCCAGGCCACCAGCAGCATCTGAACTAACTAAGCAGTATGTTGCTCAGTTGTTTCTTGAAAGGTGATTTACTTGGATTATTTACTTTAGGAAAAACTTTTCTGTTTGGCCTGGAAGTCGTTACAATACTGCCAGCAGTTCCTTGTCAATTCTTGGGAAGCAGTCTGGAAGGGAAATATTTTTACTATTGGTAGTGGCCCCAGAATGGTTAGAAACTGGAGCTTTAAAAAATATTAATGCACAAGCAGTTCCCACATGCAGCAATGTCACAGAGACAAAGTGCCTGGGCTTAAAAGCAGCTGGAATTGTGTATTGATACTATGTTTTGAAGCTGAGGAGTCCAGGTCCTCACCACATGGAGCAATCAGGAAACATTCTCCTGGGAGGTGAGGATGATGCTCAGGAGAGAAAAGCCACTAGAAAGTAATGGGGAGAAAACTGCCACAAGGCTGGACATTGCTGAAAGCATCACGCACACGTGGACACAGACTCCAGCTACTATATACCACCTGTGTTTGCCACCAAAACCATCTGAAAATACCAAAGGATGCACAACTTGGTGATGAGGTGACATGGATGCCCTTCAGCCATCACCCACACAATCACAACAAGCCAGTGCCCTCCCCCTTCCATCCTCACCTCCTTCCAGTGCTGCCTTCTCCAAGTCCTGCCTTCAGCTCAAATGCTGAAGGGCTGTTCTCAGCTTTTCCCCAAGCAACATCACTTTGGACTCAACACAGCTCACCCCTGAGCAATCCTCCACTTCAGTCTTCATCTCTGGCTGGGTTTTCCTGTAGGGATGGAGTTTCCCTTCTCTTTGTCCTTTGGAAAAACATGGCTGAAGCTGCCACATCCCAACTTTGTCTTTCTGGAAGGATTTACCTGTGATATTTCCAGTGCAGAATATTTATTGCTTCAATAATCACTTGCTTTCTCTTGACCCTGGTCAAGGAAACCTATTGGCAGCAGCTGCTCTGAGCTCCAATGTTTAGATGGGGCTGAGCTTTTGCTCAGCCTGTACTCAATGTATTTCCTTCTCCTTCCACACTGAAAATTGATGGCGGCAGGGAAAAGGCTTTGAAGTTAAGGATTTTTGGCAGCATAGCCCTCTGCAGTGACTCTTAAGAGTATCCGTACTGGAAGATGCTCCTGCATCCATCTTGGCCTAAGAGCTGCCTCCTGGACCACAGGAGTCTCTCTCTGGAGACACTAGCCTCTCCCTCATACGGTTTGCAGCATTCTCATGCAATGGTCTACAAGTCTCAGAATGGCAAAACTGAAGTTAATGCAACCCAGAGAGGCTGGAACAGGGAGATTACAAAAGCAGGAAGGAGAGAGGAAGGAAGTGCTCAGGATGGGTAAAGTCCTGGGAGGGCAGAGGATGCAGCCCCAGCAAGGCTTTGGGGCAGAACCACCTCTTCATGCCGTAAACTATCCAATCTAATGCCTTTTTATAGGCTAAGTGAGCAGAGACATGTTTAGGATGTGTCCCTGGTCCCCTCCCCATGAAGTTTCCTTCACGGGCTTGGTGCTGGCAGCTCCAGCGGAGGACAGGGACAGGCACAGACACATCCAGCAGCCCCTGGGCTGCTAGGCCTGCCCCAAGTACTCTCTCCTATTCCCCACTCCTCCAGCCATTTGGATTATATAGCTAGATATTTATTTCTATTTTAAGAGGAGTTTGAAACATTCACCTGAAATCCTATTTTAGGTAGAGTTTAAACATTTCCAGGGAGTATTTGACAGTGGTAGGGGAAGACCAGCTGCCGGCAAAGGCAGAGGGCAGCAGAAAGGCCAGTAATTCATTAGCAAACCCATGCTGAGTGTGTGGGCACTCATTACAAGGCACAGAAATGGGAATTAAATGAGAGCCTGGAGATCAATACCCTCTGCGATTAAACGAGCCAGCAGGGAATGGCTTCTCAGGAAGGCAGGAGCAAAAAAGGTGAGGATACCAGCACCAAAATGAAATCTCATCTATTTAGGTTAAATAGCAACTTGGTACCCCACTAGAAGCATCGTCCACTCTTGGAAAACCTAGATAAAACAATGTATTTAACAAGGATTTTTCCTGGTGCATATAATTACAGCTGGCTGAGTATTGGAAAGCTGTTCCTGAGAAGAACCGAAAGGGGAAAGCACTCCAGCATTCACAATTAACATTATTGCTGTGGAAAACACCAAGGTGGGAAGGTAAAGCCTCAAACCCCCATCAACCATCCTGACACTGCTGACAGAGGCAGGGATGCTGTCCTCCTGCAATTAAAACACTGATCTTAGAGACGGTGAGGGTGTGATGAGCCACAGGCAAGCTCACCCTCAGACCTCAGCAAACTCCAGGGTGCTCAGATTAAATCACAGTATCCCAGCATGGTGGGGGTTGAAAGGGACCTCTGGGGACCACCTAGTCCAAACCCTCTGCTCAAGCAGGGTCACCCACAGCAGGTTGAGCAGGATCACAATGGCCAGGTTTGGAATCTCTGCAACCTCCCTGGGCAGCCTGCTCCAGCATCTTCACAGCAAAGATGTTTCTGCTTTTCAGATGGAACCTTCTGGTGTGCTGGTTTGAGGCTAATTGGAATATTTTAATGAAAAAAAAAGATTATAGGCTGTGAAAAGAAAACAATGGTGAGGTCTACTTCACTCATAGGCTTGCTGAGATGTATAAAAACAAGGACACAGACATAGATAACACACAGACTCTCTCTCTGGGAGCTGGTGTGTCTCCTGGCCTTCTGCTGTGCATCTCAACTCATCATTCTGCTTCTAACCCCCCTTGCTGATCCTCCAAACTCACCTTGTGTGTAAAGCAGACCCTGGGATAAAGTAGAGAGGTGGAAAGAAGGTGGAAGGGTGGTTGGGAGCCCCTCCTGGGGACTCTGATTTCTGGGAGGGGGATTGTGTTTCTGCATTATTGTTAACTTGTATATTTCTGTAACTATTCCTGTATATTGTGTATATATCTGCTTGTATATTGTGCTAAGCTGTAAATAGAGCTTCAGGCCTTAACTTCCAGCTGACCGAGTCTAGTCTGGGTGATTTTCATAGAGTGGAGGGGCAGGGAACTCCCAAACCATCACACTTGGATTCCTCCTGGGTGTCTGTTGCTTATCCTGTCACTGGACACCACTGAAAAGAGTCTGGCCTCATTCTCTTGCTCCCCACTCTTTAGCTATTGATCAGCATTGATCACATTCCCTTTCAGTGTGTTCTTTTCCAGGCTTAACAGCCCCAGGTCTCTCAGTCTTTCCTCATCACAGAGATGATCCAGTTCCCCTCAGCATCTTTGTAGCCTCCACTGGTGTCCCACCAGTAGTTCCCTGTCTCTCTTGAACTGGGAGTCCAAAACCTGGAACCAGGGTTTGTGATGTGGCCTCAGTAGGGCAGAGTAAAGGGGCAGGAGAACCTCTTCCAACCTGCTGGCCACACTCTTCTAAATGTACCCCAGGAGACCATAGGCCTTCTTGTCCACAAGTACACATTGCTGGCTCATGGGGAGCTTCTTGTCTACCAGCACTTCCAGGTCCTTTTCTGCAGAGCTGCTTTCTAGCAGGTCACCCCCTCACTTGTACTGGTGCAGGAGGTTATTCCTCCCCAAGTGAAGGACCTACACTTGCGCTTGTTCAACTATGGGATGGCTGAGGAGAAAAAAGAAAAAACAACCCCCCAAATAATCTTTTAGTCCACGGGCTCCTGACTTTCTTTGTGTTATTTAAATACAAGATTTACTCTGTTTTATTCCCATAAGTGTTCAGGTCTGTGATGTGTGTGAATTCCCACACATGGAGGTTGATGCCCATGCAGGATCCTGCAGGCACATTGGGAATGGGTGGAGGAGGAACGCTGGGAGGATACCAGGTCCAAGTGCATCTTATCTCCTTTTATTTAGAGGAAAGGTTGGTGCTCTCAGACTAATGCAGATAATCCAGCTCAGCCCTGAGATGGGGGACAGAGTCTACCCACCAATAAAGGAATGGTGATGGCCATTTCCCGTAAGTTGAGGACCATGATGGCTGCTTGCAGAGCAATAAGAGATGATGAGGAAATGTCCCTGGACTGGGCAGGGTGATGGTCCCTGTCCCATTACAAGACCTTGGCTGCAAACCCCAGCTTACCCAAACAAACCAACATTTGCTCACTGTGGTGTGTTCTCCTCCCATTTCCTACTGGGGACCAGTGTCTGTATGGGGGGTGGACAGAGCTCTGTGTGCTGCTGCATCCCAGCCCCGCAACGAGCCCCTCCAAGTCTCTTGCATCACCTTAACCCTTGCCAAAGGCCTCATCCTAGAAACCTCTGCAGTGTTTTCACTGTAGGGGAGCAGGGTTCAGCAGCCTTCCACATTCTTGAAGTGCAATTGTCATCTATTAATGCTTCTGGAAAATGTATTTTTTTTAATGGAGGATTCATTAAAGCTTGAAGAGAGCCAACCTAAGAGGCATCTGGAAGCAACTAAAATTAAAACACCTAAAATTAGCCTCCCCAGCAGTGAATCCTCCCTCTGATCTAGATGCCGAGGTGCACATGACCCAGGAGTGGCTGTCTCATCTTCCCTTCCTGATGCCATCCCATTCCTGAGCCACCAAGCACAGGCTCAGCAGCCCACATGTCCACCCACATCCCAGAGAAAATCATATCACTTCACTGGTTTGGTTGGCATCCCTCCCTTGGTTCAAAAATTGTCCTCCAAGTTTACACCTGGGGACTGTCCCATCTCAACAGATAGCTAGAAAATATGATGTTCCTCTGTTGGAGTAATTTGGGAATCATTTGGGATAGGGAATCCTAGGCATGGCTCTGTCCTGGGGGAGCAACACTTACAGCCCCAAATCCCAGTCACTGATGGCACATGGCCACATTTCATTTCCAAGGTGTCTCATTCCCTTCCCAGCTCCTCTGTCATTCAAGAAAAAAGCCTCTTTCAGGTGAGGTGCTCAGGCATGTGCTTTTCTGGTGTTTAGATCTTGTTAGTGCATGAGATTAAATGAAACCATAGCACTGTCGGGCTGGCCTGATGCTCTTTGTGCTGCTCTCCTCTCCAATAAACCCTGCACCAGATCCAGGGAACACAGGACATGACGTTGCATCCAGCATCCAGAAGGCTTCAGGTTCATTGGTAGAAGATAAAACCACACTAGGAGATGTTTCCACGTGGAAATATGCTGCACACTTAACAAACGTGTAACCCTAAACCTCTCCACTGTTGTCCTCTTCTCTTTCATATGATCATTTGGTTGGAAGAGACCTTTAAAACCAGGTCAAACCATTAACCTAGCACTGCCAGGTCACCACTAAACCATGTCCCCCAGTACCACATCTACACAGTTTCTCTCTGGAGATGAAGAATCCACCACTGCCTTGCCTTTCACACACTATATAAAGCCCCTCAGACCCTGTACACAGGACCTACACCTATGTTTCTCAGACGCTACACACAAGCCCTTCAGAATCTATACACACAGGCCCCTGAGACCGTATAAAGAGGCCTTTCAGAACATACACATAAGCCCCTGAGATAGCATATAGAGATCTTTCAGATGCTGTATACATATATATATATATATATGTCCTTCAGACCCTGTATACAGGACTTATGATCACAGAATCATAGAATGGTTTAGGCTGTCAGGGACCTTAGAGATGACCTACTCCAACCCCACTGCCATGGGCAGGGATGCCTCTCACCTAGACTTGGTTGCTTAAGGCCTTATCCAACCTGGCACATCCACAACCACTCAGGGCAACCCATTTCAGTGTCTCACCACCCTCATACTGAAGAACTTTTCCCTAAGATCTAGTTTAAACCTACTGTCCCTCAGCTTAAAAACCATTTCCCCGAATCCTGGCCCTAGACACCCTTATGAAAAGTCTCTCTCCTGCCTTCCTGTAGGCTCCCTACAAGTACTGGAAGGCAGCTCTGAGGTCCCCCTGGAACCTTCTTTTCTCTTGGCTGAACACTCCCAGCTCCTTCAGCCTATCCTCATAGCAGAGGTGCTCCGGCCCTTGAATCGTCCTCTGGACTTGCTCCAGCAGCTGTACGTCCTTCTTTGGACTGGGGCACCAAAACTGGATGCAGAATTCGAGGTAGGGGTCTCACACGAGATAAATAATGTACGTTTCTTAGCCTCTAAAGCCTTTCAGAGCCCATATATGCAGGCCTTTGAGACTGCATACAGTCCTCTCAGAACGTATATACATAAGCCCCAGAGACCCCATCTACAGGTCATCCAGACTTGTCCCCGAGACCCTACACAAAGGACTTCCAGGACCTGTACATAACCCCTGAGACCCAAACACAGCCCTTCCGAGACACCTATGGACGCTTCCCAGACCCCTACGACTGTTCCGCCGGGCGCCACACGGCTCTCGAGCGCGCGAAACCTCCGCTCCGCCCCGCCGGTCCTAGGCCCCGCCCCAACACAGAGGCCCCGCCCCCAGACCAGGCCCTTTAGCCGCGGCCTCGCCCACGGAAGCGCTGCCGCGGTCGGTAGGGCCGAGCTGAGTGCAGCAGCAGGGCCGGGCCTGTGTGGACGGTCTTGCCCCAGCGCCCGCAACCATCGGCGGGGCACGGCATCTTCCTTCGGGCCGATCCTTACCTTCTGGTCGCCGCGGCCCGGTTGCGGGCAGGTAGGCGGGCGGATGCTTACCGCGGAACTGCCTGAGCGAAGGGGCTGCCCAGGCCCCGGGCTGAGGGAGGGCTGCTGCTCGGGGAAGCCCGGCTTGCTGGCTCAAATGGAGCTTCTCGGGGGGCTGCCTTACGGCTTTGCCGTGGTCAGGTGCCTGTTGTGAACCTCCCATTCCTTCCCTATGAAGTAAACTATAGAGTCTGTACCTCTGTGGCCGCATTTTCCCTTTGGGAGAGCTGTAAGAGAAAGGGAGATCCCCTCAACCGAAGAGGGACTGCCAGGAGTGTTTGGAGGAGCTCTGAGGCAGTGTGAGGAGTTGAGTCTGAGCTCCCTAGTTCCGCTTTAGTTTGGTTGGTGCTTCAGGCGCTCACTCAACGGCGTTCCCCGGGCTGTCTGAATTACTGCTTTATGTTATAGCTAATGTCAAAGTAATTTTTCTTAATAGCGGTTCATTAAACAGCTCCAACTTCACACGGAAGGGCCGAAGCATGTTTGACATGCAGTTTGTCTTTGGAAAACCCTTCAGGGTGAGTTTGGGTTAATAAACTGCTAAGAGTGTAGAAAGACCTGATCTTTATCGTGCCATGATTTATGTATACAGTGTTTGCCTTCAGTTTAATGAGCTACTTGGGAAAGACAATCGATTCGAATGTGTTTAGTGGGCTTTGCTGATGAGGGGCGGTCAAAGAGAATGAGATTCTTTGAGGCTTTCTCCTCCAGAAACCCTAATTCAGGATTAGTTAAAATAAAAACCTGGCTGGCTTTCTCTTTTCTAATCAGCTACATGAGCATTGTTCCATTCCTGGCTTTATTTGGTGGCCAATCTGAGATGTGAGGACTGAGGTTGATATTTCTGAGCATTAATGCACAGATCATGGCTGCCAGGAGGGAAATTGTGTGCAGGGCCATGCTGGTACCAAAGAGTTATAATCTTTATTATCTTTTTTTCTTCTCTTATTCCTAGAGCACAGCCCCGCAATCTCTCAAAAATAATTCCCTGTGCTCTTGGTGACCACTTGACCCCCAGGCTGGGAGCAACCACTCTTGCACTACAGGTGAGGATGGAATTGCTCTCTGCTAGGGTCTGCACTTACAGCATGCTTCAGCCTTGCTCTCAGGTGCTTTTAGCACTGCTGAACTAACCACCTGGCTGATATTTAATCCTAAATATAGAATCATAGAATATTAAGGTTGGAAGTGACCTCAAAGATCATCTAGAACAGGTCACTCAAGGCCTCGTCCAACCTGGCCTTGAACACCTCCAGGGAGGGAGCAGCCACAACCTCCTTGGGCAACCTGTGCCTGTGCTTCACCACCCTAACTGGGAAGAACTTCCTCCTAACATCCAGTTTAAATCTCCCCTCTGCCAGTTTAAACCCATTGCCCCTTGTCCTGTCATTGCAAGACCTTGTAAATAATCCCTCCCCAGCCTTCCTGTAGGCCCCCTTCAGATACTGGAAGGCTACTATAACGTCTCCTGAGAGTCTTCTCTTTTCCAGGCTGCAGAGCCCCAACTCTCTCAGCCTGTCCTCATAGCAGAGCCGTTGCAGCCCTCTGATCATCTTCGTGGCCTCCTCTGGACCCACTCCAACAGTTCCATGTCGTTCCTGTGCTTGGGGCTCCAGAACTGCACACAGTACTCCATATGTCCTATTTGGAATTATTCTTGTTCTGAAGTGTTCACTCTTCCTTCAGCTGCAGGAAAATAGGTTGTCCTTTAGCAGCGTGGAAAAGTTGTGCTGATTTTTGTTGGAAAGGCAGCATGGTGTGGTTTGGGAGGGGGAGTGAAGCCAACATGAGAGTGAGCTGGCGAGCGAGTTCGTTGTCTCATCTTCCTGTCAACCCAATCTCAGTTGTACCACTTCAGTAAAATATATTTTAAACTCCCTAAAAATCATAGAGTCATACAATGGTTTAGGTTGGAAGTGCCCTCAAAGATCATTTAGTTCCAACTCCCCGCCATAGGCAGGGACACTTCCCACTAGAATAGGTCACTCAAGGCTTCATCCAACCTGGCCTTGAACTCCTCCAGGGAGGGAGCAGCCACAGCCTCCCTGGGCAGCCTATTCCAGGGTTTCACCCCCTTCACTGGAAAGAACTTCTTCCTAACATCCTTCAGTGCAACTTACTATTTCTATGCATACAGTAAAAATGTATTTGTATATAAGGAGGTATCTTTAAAATACTCCAACGAAATAACTAAAGCTAGCTGAAGATATTTAAACTGTGTGTGTCTGTCTGCCTGGAGCATCAAATCATTTCTTGACCAGCTTAGGAGTGTGAGGGATATGTGTGCTGGGATCATCACTGTCTGCTGCTGTGGGACTCTGGAGGAGGTTGTGGTGGCCACCAGTTTCAGGCATCAGCTTCTTTAGCTGATATAGTTGCTGCTAGAAGAGGGTATGGAGGGTCTTGTGCTTTATAGCCATCCTCTATCACTCAATGGTATGTTAGGAAGAGTATGATGTGCATATTCAGCAGTGGATCTTAAGCTCATGTAATTATTTGCTTGTGGAATCAGCTTATTCTCCAAATGACTCATTTTTTCTGGGGAAACTTTTGTGATATTTGTTATCTTTCCTCAACTGAAGAAGTTGGAATTTTCATGCTCTGGAGGAAAAAGAATGGTGTGCCCTGCTTAGATCATTAATGTCTCTCTGCTGAGGGTCCTCTGGAGCTCCCTGTGTCCTCTTAGTCTGTGCCTCTTGGGCTGAGAAGTCAGGTTCCTGGGTAAGCTGTGGTAGGGTTTTCAGAGGAGTGACTATTCAGTTGTCTGCAGACAGGATGAAAATAAATACTTGTGACTCCCTTGAAGTCTCAGAGGGGCTTTGAATCCTGTGAGCATTACACTTTTCAGGTCTTATTTGAAGAAGTCATCAGCTAGATTTAGATCTAGAATGTGGGGAAAAAACCATTTTCATGGTTCTTGAGCATATTAAGTTCTGTAGCAATCAGGTTTATTATAAAAGCATGTTGGAGGTTATCCCACTTGCTAGGATCTCATTCCTCCTGGAGTTGACAGGGCAAAGTGGTAGTTTGAACTAGATGATCTCTAATCACAGAATGTTCGGGGTTGGGAGTTCAAAAGATCATCCCCTGCTAGATCAGGATCACCTGATGCACCCATTGCCTGTTGTCCTGTTGCTGAACATCACTGAGCAGAGCCTGGCTTTGTGCTCCTGGCACTGCCCTTGATGTATTTGTAAATGTGTATGTGGTCGTCTCTCTGTTTCCTCTTCTCCAGGCTAAAGAGGCTTAGCCCCCTCAGCCTTTACTCACAAGAGAGATGTTCCAGTCCCTTTGGCATCTTTGTGGCTCTGGGCTGGACTCTTTCAAGCAGTTCTCTGTCCTTTAAGGTCCCTGCCAACCCAAACTATCTATGATTCTTACCAAGTTTCCAGTGACCTTACTGGCACACAGGATTTTAACACAGGTGATTGCAGTAAGGCTGAGGATGCCTGTGTATAATAATAAAAAACCTTAGCTGATAATTTTCCAGATGCTCTGTGTTCCTGCTGGGATGTAGCTGGGACTTCAGTGGAAAAGTATTTTGGTGTAGGTGTGGCTTAGAGTGGGGATGATGCTGTTTGGGATAATTAAGTAGGAAACAGTTCATAGAATGGTTTGGGTTGGAAGGAACCTCAAAGTCATCTAGTCCAACCCCCTGTAGTCAGCAGGGATGTCTTCCACTAGATCAGGTTGCTCACAGCCTTGTCGAGCCTGACCTTGAGTGTCTCCAGGGATAAGGCCTCAATTACCTCCTTGGGCAGCCTGTTCCATGTTGCCCCACTCTCATGGTGAAGAACTTGTTCCAAACATCCAATCTAAATCCGCTCTTCTCTGATTTCAAACCATTTCCCCTTGTCCTATCACCTTTGCAAACAGTCTCTCTGCAGCCTTCTTGTAGTCCCCCTTCAGGTACTGGAAGGCTGTTATTAGATCTCCCCAGAGCCTTCTCTTCTCCAGGATGAACAACCAGAGCTGTCTCAGACTGTCCCAAGGTCTTTGAGCATTGTAGCCAGCATTGTGTGCCTTGAAGAGTGTTATTACTCCTTTTTTTAAAGACAGAATGGTTACATGGCTGCCTCTTAATGATGATTATATGTCCTTTGGGTGATATATTTGATTTTTAGTAAGAAATGCAAGGACTTCTACTAAAATCTGAGTTGAAATGCACTCTGTCTGCCTAAGCACATACCATCCAGAAGTTTTTTTGGCACACTTGCCCCTTAGTGAAAGATTTAAGATACTATAAAGCAGAAAATGTAGTCAGTTTGACTGCTCAGATCAGCTCTTGTTTTACTGCAGTTTCTATAGCATTATCTGTAAGGTCCTTGGCTGGTAAATTCTGGGTTATCTTTGTCTGCTACCTTGTTTGTGAGTGTATGACTGTTTTCTTTAGGGTAAAGAAACCTGCCAGAAAGTTTCCTTTCACACACTCTGAATTTAGTCTCTGTCCAAAGCAGCTCTTCATTGCAGTCTCACTGTGGCTTGAAGCTGTTGGGAGGCCTGTTGTGACAGGACAAGGGGTGATGGTTTTACACTAAAAAATGGGAAATTTAGATTGAAGAGAAGAAAAAATGTTTTACACTGAGGGTGTGAAACCCTAGCCCAGGTTGCCTAGAGAGGTGGTAGAAGCCCCATCCCTGGAACTATTCCAGGTCAGGTTTGGGGCTCTGAGCAACCTGCTCTAGTTGCAGATGTCCCTGCTGGCTGCAGAGGGGTTGGACTAGATGACCTTCCAACCTAATGCATTCTGTGATTCTCTGATCCTCTTGTCTGGGATGGCACTGCAGTGGGTGTGGGGTAGGAGATGGTAGAACAAACCAAAGCACTGATCCTGTAACTGGAAATTTTCTCTTAGGGCTGACACAAGGTGGGAATGTGCAGCTGAAGGCAGGGCAGCTGCCTCTGCTGGTTTAGAACAGCCTTAAACACTTTGCATGAACAGCCTTTGACTCATTACATGGTTTGCATTCTGTCCCTGCAGCCTGTGCCAGCTTGTCACCCTTCTCCCCACCACAGAACAAACCAGTGCCTTAAAGGAGTGGTTTTCAGATTGTTTTTAAATATCTGGGATGGTTTGTTCCCTAAGTCTTCAGGATCTCTTGAGTTTTTCTCTTCCTGTTAGAATTTGTAGCTCCTAGAAATGAAACCCCGTATCCTCACACAGGCAACAATGAAGAAGGTTGTGGTTTAAGACAAGCAACTACTTGAAACATGAGAGCTGTGAATGAATGTGAGGCTTCCTAATTTGTAGTGTGTCAGTTTGTGATACAAACAAAGCTGATCTAAGACACTGTCACAGCCAAACCCAGTGTCTGTAAAGAATCATAGAATTGTTTATGTTGAAAGGGACCTCAGAGACTGTCTACTCCAACCCTCTGCCACAGGCAGGGATGCCTCTCAGCTACACAGTCTCACCTCTGTGCCTGGCAAGATCATGGAGCAGATCCTTCTGAAAGCTCTGCTAAGGCAAATGGAAAACAAAGCAGAGGTGATTGGTGGTAACCAGCAATGGCTGCACCAAGGGCAGATCTTGCCTGACAAATTTGGTGGCTTTTTACGATGAAGTCACAGCGACAGTGGACAAGGGAAGGGCAACTGATGGCATCTACCTGGACCTGAGTAAGGCATTTGACTCTGTCCCACATGACATCCTGGTCACCAAGCTGGAAAAACATGGACTGGATGGGTGGAGCACTGCTGGATAAGGAATTGGCTGGATGGTGGCACGCAGAGAGTGGTGATCAAAGGCACAATGTCTACCTGGAGACCAGTGACAAATGGCGTCCCTCAGGGGTCAGTGCTGGCACCAGTGCTGTTTAACATCTTTGTCAGTGACATGGACAGAGGAATTGAGTGCACCCTCAGCAAGTTTGCAGATGCCACCAAGCTGTGTGGCACAGTCGACTTGCTAGAGGGCAGGGAT
>WBNM01002965.1:64886-100175 GCA_013399055.1 Ramphastos sulfuratus
TTGAGTGACCTGTGCTAGTGGGAGGTGTCCCTGCCTATGGCAGGGGGTTGGAACTAGATGATCCTTGAGGTCCCTTCCAACCTTACCATTCTATGATGCCCTTGGTTACCCAGAAGTCTCATCCAACCTGGCCTTAAACACCTCCAGGGAGGGAGCATCCACAGCCTCTCTGGAATAGGCTGCCCAGGGTCTCACCACCCTTGTACTGAAGAGCTTCTTCCTAAGATCCAGTGTAAACCTGCTCTCCCTAACCCTTAGTCCTGTTGCAGGACACCCTTATGAAAATTCCCTCTCCAGCCTTCCAGCAGATTCCCTTGAAGTACTTGAAAGACCTCTAAGGTTTCCCCCCAGAGTCTTCCCTTCTCTAGGCTGAACAACCCCAGCTCCCTCAGCCTATCCTCATAGCAGAGACATGTTGTCTACCATCACTTTAACATCTATGTTTTCATTAGTTTAATTCAAACTTCCCATCTCTGACATTTTTGTCTTGAGTGATAGAAGAGACTGCCTTATGTGAGTCAATGTTGCAGGAGGGTTGTTACTCCACTAGATGCTCTGTGTGCTGTTTTTTGGACCCCCCTAGCTCCAGCACTGACATCTCTCCAGCACTAACATCTCTCCTTATGGTCTTGTAAGTGATTTTTGTCCTGTCCCCTAAAGGTTGCTGTTTCCTTTAGTATGATCCCCATCTTTCTCTTGGCTGAAGCTTTGGTGGACTGCAAAGTGAAAGTCCACCATCTGCTGATGAATCTCTTGCTTTTTGGTTTCCTGGCTGCAAGGAGGGAGGGTGGTGGTGATGGATGGCAGTGGTTAGACACTAGGACTTGTCTGCTCCTCTGCTTGCTGGGTTGTTTGCTCCAGATCAGCACGTGAGCAGACATTTGCTATCTTCCTGGACACCTTGTGTGGAGCCAAGTGTTTGTTGCCAGCTTTTGCATGCTGAAAGTGAGCTCCTTAGCTTGTGTCCTAAAAGTGCAAGGCAGTAGTGGCCAGGCTTATCCTTGTTCTTTCTTTCTCTCTGAACCTCAAGCTAATCCAATAATGTGTTGCTGGAAAAGCAGCTGCAGCAGTTCAGACTTGGTTTTCCTTTTTTGGGGGGGGAGCTCTTCTTTTGAATTCCCCATGGAATTGTCATCTGGTATACAAGACACAGATGTTGTAACTTCTTTGTTTTGGTAAGATTTCTATTTAAAATTTATTTGGATAAGTGCCATCAAAATTGTTTCTCCTACCCAAAGAATCACCTTTCTACAGGAGCAAGTGGCTCTGGCAAGTGACAGAATAGGAAGGGGAAATTATACTCAAATTCAGATTCTCAGTGGCCTCAAATATTTTTCCTCCTTGTCAGAGAGGAAAGGAGGTACAGACTTCATGTCAAATTCTGAGATAATCTGCTGCCTGTCTACCTCCAAAAAGAAATTTACCTTTTTCCTGGAGATGGACACATGGAGCTTAATCTGGGGAAGAGCAGACAAAGAGGGAATCTTCTCAGTACTCCTCAATGTCTAAAGGGTGGGGTCAAGAGGATGGGGTCAGACTATTTTCAGTGCTGACCACTGACAGGGCAAAGAGCAGTGGGCACAAACTGGAACACAAGAAGTTCCACCTAAACATAAGGAAAAACTTTGTGGTGAAGCTACTGGAGCCCTGGAGCAGGCTGCCCACAGAGGTTACAAGACCAAGTGCAGGGTCTTAACCTTTGGCCACAATAACCCCTTGCAGAGCTACAGACTGGGGGATGAGTGGCTGGAAATCAGCCACTTAGAGCAGCTGATGTTAGCAGAGAAACCTGCATTTTGCTTGATTTCAGTATGGCTAATAGTAAGGATGTATTGCATGAAGCAGAAAGCTAAATTAAATTTACACCTATGTGTACAAGCGGTAATTTAACAAGTTGGATTCCTGCTAGCCAGCCATGGTTTTGCAGTTTTATTTCCACTTTGTGTCTTGTGATGCTAAATGATCAATTTGGCAGGGTAGAGCGAGTGGTGAGGTGAGGATGGTGTAAATAATGGAGTCTTAATGGATACCATCCCAGTGAATCCTTACAGTAAATGAGCCACCTTAATAGTGAGGTGATTGCGGAGCACTGACATGTGTTGTGTGTGACTCCAGTCCTGGACTGAGTTTTCCAACATGTTTTCAAGTGCAGTTGTGTGCCTTTAGCTGCATTCAGAGTACAGGGAAAGTTAACACTAAATCCTGGCTGTTTCAGGGATGTCACCAATCAGCCCAAGGGGTGGAAGAGCCATGGTTAGGTGTAGCTACAGATCTGCAGAGTTGATAAGTGTGTGTTTTCAGGGCTGAGGATTTTAGGAGGTGTGAAACCCTTACTGCAACCTGTGCAGCAACCTGTGCTGCATCAAAATCAGTGTGACTAGCAGGTTGAGGGAGGTGATTCTCCTTCTGTACTTGACTCTTGTGAGTCCCCAGCTGGGGCACCGATGCCAGTTCTGGTGCCCTCAGTGGAAGAAGGATGTGGAACTGTTGAAGCAGGTCCAAAGTGGGGGGCCACAAAGATGATCAGAGGGCTGGAGAACTTCACCTGTGGGGACAGGCTGAGAGAGTTGGGGCTGTTCAGCCTGAAAAAGAGAAGGCTGCCGGCAGACCTTAGAACAGCCTTCCAGTACCTGAAAGAGGCCTGCAGGAGAGCCAGGAAGGGACTTCATACAAGGATTTGTAGTGATAGGATGAGAGGCAATGGTTTTGAGCTGAAGAGTGGAGATTTAGACTGGGTCATAGGAAGAAATTCATTACAGTGAGGGTGGTGAGACACTGCCCAGGGAGGTTGTGGATGCCCCCTCCCTGTAGGTATTCAATGCCAGGTTGGACCTTCCACTGGTCTAGTGGAAGATGTCCCTGCCTATGGCAGGAGGGATTAGAACTAGATGATCTCTAAGGTCCCTTCCAACCCAAACCATTCTGTGAATTATATTTAAAAAGAAATCACCAGGCTATGGCTTTTAGCAGGTTTCTGCTGAAGACCTGTCAGCATGTGATGGATTGATGCTTTGTGGACTCTCCATCAATTTGAGTAGTGCTCTGAAACAAATGTGGTTCCTCTCTCTAGTGAAATGTGATCAAATATTGCCCCACTCTTGATTACTTGAGAAGAAATTACTTTTGCTGCTAGATAGCATTTTCGTTCTCCAAACTGATTTATGCATCGTAGTAAGCTAATAACTTCAGTAATGTGATGAATCCTTTATCTGAAAATTGCATTGGGTAAGGTGGAGAATTGGAGGTAGAGGATGGAAAAAGAGCAGGAGAGGTTCAGTCTGTCTTGGGGTTGGGGGAAGGAGTGGATCCAGGAGCCTCTGTAGCTGGAATTCACCTCTTTCTATGAATGACTCTTGTACAAATCTCTGTGGCAGTTTGTAAAAAGAAAGTATGGAGAACTGCAGGGAGAAGTCAAAATATTTTTTTTGGAGGCTGGTTTGAGGCTCAGAGGCTTTGTTTCCCCTGGTTTCCATATCACATTAGGTAGCTCTGTATTAGCGTTGATGGTGAAACTTCTCTCCCAACAGCTTTGACCTTTCCCTTGTGTCTTGACTTTTCCTTGTATTTTTTTTCCCCCCATTGCAATATTTTCTTCCCCACTTCCCAATAATCTTTCTGAGAAAAGAGAGGCAGAAGAACTGGCAGCTGAGACCTGTGCTCCTTTACTACTGGTTCTCTGCTTCATCACCTGCTGGCTTTGCTGAGCAGGGGTAAGGTACAATGATGGAACGGGTCCAGAGGAGGGCTGCAAAAATCATCAGGGGGTTGGAGCACCTCTGCTACAAGGGCAGGCTGAAGGAGCTGGGGTTGAACCTGGAGAAGATAAGGCTCCAGGGAGACCTAATAGCAGCCTTCTAGTACTTGAAGGGGACCTACAGGAAAGCTTCAGAGGGACTGTTTACAAAGGGCTGCAGTGATAGGACAAGGGGCAATGGTTCAAAATGAGAGAAGAGCAGGTTTAGATTGGATGTCAGGAACAAGTTCTGCACCATGAGGGTGATGGAACACTGCAGCAGGTTGTCCAGGAAGGCAGTTGAGGTCCCATGTCTGGAGACATTAACTGAAGGGGGCCTGCATAAAGGATGGAGAGAAACTGTTTATAAAGGCTTGTAGCTCTAGGACAAGGGACAATGACTTCCAAGCAGAGAGGAGCAGCTTTAGATTGGATATTAGGAAACAGGTGCTTTACTATGAAGGTGGTGGAACACTGGAACAGGTTGCACAGGGAGGTGGTTGGGGCCCCATCCCTGGAGATACTCAAGGTCAGGTTTGACAGGGCTTTAGGCAACCTGATCTGGTGGAGCATCCCCCTGCTCACTGCAGGGGGGGTTGGAGTAGGTGACCTTCCAACTTGAACCATTCTATGATTCTGTAACTTGACAGTCAGGATTTGAGGTGGAAATGGTTGAAGAATTTTCCTGCAGGGGCTGCTGGATCAAGATGTCTTGGTACACTCTGGCAATGTCAGACTCTGCCTTTTAATAAACACAGCAGCTCCAGAAAGCTCTTCCAGTTCTTAGTGACTATCTCAGCCAAGCCCTGCAGAAGTATTTATGCTGAAAAACACCTGGTAAACCTAGGTTTTGTGTTTTTTTTTTTTTTTCTTTTGAGGAGATTTTACTACATAACAATGTTTTAAGGTTAAATCTACAGTTGACATTTTCCACTCCTATGCAAGCTTACCATGGCCTAGTAAAATTATTCAACTGAAAGGTGCCTGTGAACCATTTTCTGATTAAAAATTAACTCCCTATCTGCATATTCACTTACTCTTCTCCCACTCACATGCTTGTGCCACCAAGGCCAGCTTCAGCATCAGAAAAAGCTGCTTTAAGTGTGCTTCATCTTCAAAATTCAGGCTGTTTTGGAGTGCCCAAAGGGACTACAAAGGAAAGTTGAGTGCATGGAGTACTCAAGTCTCTTTTCCCTGAACTGGGCTGCTTAGAGCTTTCAGTCTTGAAACCATCAGCTAATTAGGGTTCTAGAAAATTAGGAGCAAGCCTTTTTGTTCTTTTGGTGTCTGATAAGGGATGCAAGAGAGTCAGGGTCTGGTGATTCTTATGTGCCCTCAAAAAAAATCCAGGGTTGGGCTGCTGATGCTCTGGATGTGGCAAGGAGGAGAGAATCCCAGCATGGTTGGGATTGAAGGGGACCTCTGGAGATCACCTAGTTCAACCCTGCTGCTAAAGCAGGCTCACCCAAACACAGGTTGCCAAGGATTACGTCCAGGTAGGTTTTGAAAGTCTCCAGAGAAGTGTGGAGCCTGTCTGAATGTCCTTGTGAAGCAGACTAGTTGTCTGGGTCAACAAAATATCCACAATAAGCCAGAATGGGTAGAGCTGCTGAAAGAAATTTGCTTTTCTCCTTTGAAAGCAACCTGAGTGTCCTCAGTTTGAAGGATGCCTGTCAGATCTCTGCTTGAAGCGGTGCTTTCCTAATGGGTTTGTGGGTTTCATGGATGACGAAGACACCAACATGTTTAATACTAAATTACAAATCCAGGAGGCTTTTATGACCTTCCATCCTGCTGGCTGCATGTACCCATAGGGTAAGGTCCTGAGTGCCTACCTGATAGGCATGAGAGCTGCTACAGCAGCTGGGGTAGAAGCACAGCTTCAGCTATGGAGCTGAGGTACAAAAAGCATGATGCTGAAGTCATCTGAGAGAGTCAGGAACCACGATGGGCTGTCAGATCTCTTTTGGTGGGAGTTTAGAGTGAGAGATGGAACTTTTTTATTTTTTCTTTTTTTTTTTTTTCCCCTTAGTTTGTTGAATGTTTAGGCTGTGAGAGCTTGATTTGATGGAGCAGACAATCAGCAAAAGCCAGCTTTAGGTTTTAAGTCTTCCAGTCTGTAGGTTGACTCTTCTGCTTCTAAAAAAAAAAAATAATGCCCATGTCTTGGGGTATAAATAAAAGCAGATATGGAAGGAAAAAAAAAAGCAAAACAGCTATTTCCTTTGTTCATCCTCTGAAAGGAACTTACCTGAAGTTCTTGCTCTATAGATTACATATCTGTTTAAAAACCAAAATAAATCTGCAGGTTCCTTGCAGCATAGATGCTAAAACATTGTGATAAATTCCATGTTTGTTGCTTACTGTCAGTATTTTGGAGTTAAGTGTTTGTGTGTGTGTTTTTTTTTTTTCTTTGAGGTACTTCATTGTATCCTATTAAAAAGTCATAATCATTTATAGCATGGAGTCATACAAGAATTGAGATTGCCTCTTACTGTAAGCTTTTACTCCCATCAGTGCTTGGTAGGGTTATACTTTATCTCAGTTGCACTCATCCTGCTGCAGCTTTTCATTCACAGATTTGCTGAATAGTTTAACTTGGAAGAGACCTTTAAAGGTCATCTAGTTCCAACCCTCCTGCCATGGCCAGGGCCACCTTCCACTAGGCCTCATCCAGCCTGGCCTTGAACACCTCCAGGAAGGGGGCATCCACAACCTCCCTGGGTCAACCTGTGCCAGTGTCTCACCACCCTCACTATAAAGAATTTCTTCCTAATTTCCAGTCTAAATCTGCCCTCAGGCTTCAATCCATTTCCCATCATCCTATCACAACAAGCCCTTGTAAAAAGTCCCTCTCCAGCTCTCTTGTAGGCTGCTCTAAATTCTCCACAGGATTTTATCCAGGTTGAACAGCTCTAACTCCCTCAGCCTGTCCCCATAGTGGAGGCTCTTAAGCCCTCTGATCTCTGTGGCCTCCTCTGGACCTGCTCCAGCAACTTCACAACCCTCTTATGCCTGGGAACACCAGAACTGGATGCAGTGCTCCAGGTGGGGCCCCATAACAGCAGAGCAGAGGGGCAGAATCCCCTCCCTGTCCTGCTGCTCTCACTGCTTTGAATGCAGCCCAGCACACAGCTGCCTTCTGCGCTGCCAGCAATCATTGCTGGCTCATGGTGGGTTGGTTATCAACTGTCAGCACCAAATTTCCTCCAGACTGCTCTTGAGCCGCTCCTCTCCCATCCTATATTTCTCCTTGGGGTTGCCCCAGCTCAGGTGTAGGACCTCGCGCTCGGCCTTGTTGACCTCCATGAGGTTGGCTTGGTGCTTAGAGCCAGATGCTTATTTTTAATCTTTTAAACATGAGCACCAACTTTCTCAAGTTTTCTTGCCTTAAATGCCTGCAGCTTTTAACAAAACACATCCAATATCATGGTGCTTTTGATTAAAATAAAAAAAATAAAAATCAACATTATGAGAGACTGTAAAACTGCAGATGGAAAGCATGAGAAATTCACCTCCCTAAGTGGTTTACTTTTGTTCTGAGGCAAGGATACTCATTAGTTTAGAGTTATTATGGGAACTACCTGGCTTTTAGCACTCTCAGGTAATTGCTGAGTGAACATTGCCTGAGTGGATGCCCCATCACCATCAAAAAAGGGGATTACTTGGACAAAGCAGATAATTTACTGTTTCTTAGGGCTCAGACAGAGCAAACATTCTGCAGCACTGAAGCCAACAACTTGCAATGTTGTAAAAATCCCTTCAAGCTTAAAGTGAGCACTGTGGGGCTTGATTTTCAATTTGACTGGTTAAATGATCCTGGCAACACTTCCCTGATCCGTGACATCTTATGAAACTGTAATTAGGATGGGGAACCCAAGGAAGGGCAACATCAGCTTCTGGGGGAAAATAACACTTGCAGATTTTTCTCTGCTCATGGAACAGAAATTCATCCCTGGAGGTGAAATGGGAACATCAGTTGCATGTAGGATGGAAATAATTTTAAATGTGAAATAAGAGCTGTCTTTCATAACAGGATCTTCCATTGTTCAGAGGTGGAGAGGAATGGAGTATAAATGCTGTTGGTTGGTCCTATTCCATTAAAAGGTGAATTCTAATCCTATTTATTTCTAAAGGAATAAATAAAATTGTAATGCTGACAGCAGACTTGGGGTTTAATACATAAAATAGAGGATACTGATATGCACTGGTTGAGAGCAGTGGAGTCTGTCGTGAGGGAAAGACTTGCTGTGGCTTTGTCCTGGTCTGCCACCTCCATCCCACCTCCCTTACCCAATATCAGAAGCCTTACATCTGATTAAAAAAAATAAGCCACAAGGGATTTGCTGATGGTTTTTCATCCTTTATGCTTTCCCTTCCCTCACCCCACATTTGATTCTGCTGTGATGTTTTCAGATGCATCTCCACCATCTCTTGCCTTACAAGATGTTGAGCTCTGGGTGCTCAAAATTACCTGCTTGAATATTTTCTGTGCCTTTTCCCTCCCTCTTCCCCCACCAAAGTTCATTCCACCAGTTCACATGGTGAAATCCTGAGCAGCATGTAGCTTTAATGGGTGCAAAAAGGCAGAGTGATCTCTTCAACCCTTTTCAGCTGAAATGAGACAAACACTGCATGCACAGGAGATGTCTTTGCACGAAACAGTCCCAAAGTTCCCATTGTTGGGAGCTAATGCTTCAGCACAACGGCATAGTGTGCTGCAAAAGCAAATAGAGATGTGACTTTGTTTTTGTGTTCTCTGGTTATGGGAACATTTGAATAGAACAGCAGAAATGGAGAATCGAAAGGGAAAATGTACCCCTGCTCCCTTGTTCTCCACTTCCAATGTTTTTGGAGGCTTTGGGATTTGGAGGGCATCATACCAGGGATGGCTGAGGGAGCTGGGGTTGTTTAGTCCGGAGAAGAGAAGGCTAATGGGAGAGATGATTGCTTTCTACAACTGCCTGAAAGGAGGCTGCAGTGAGGCTGGTGTTGGTCTCTTCTCCGAAGCAGCTAGGGATAGGGGAAATGCATTTAATTTGTGCCATGGGAGGTGTAGGTTGGATAGCAGGAACAATTTCGTGCAAGAGAGGTCAGGCATTGGAACAGGCTCTCAGGGAGGTGATGAAGTCACCATCCCTGGAAGGGTTCAGGAAATACGTAGACATGGCACTTCAGGATATAGTTTGGTGGTCACGGTAGTTGTGTTATGCTTAAACTCAATATCTTAAAGGTCTTTTCCAACATTAATGGTTCTATGATCCTTCTACCGTTCTGTTCCCAGTCAGGCCAACCTCACAACTGGAAAATGAAGTTTGGATCAGTTAGAAAGAAAACCTTTTTTTTCACTGCAAGATGTAGCAAAAGCAACATTTACCTTTCCTCTTCAGTCTTGTGAGCTGGCAGAACCAGCTTTGTCCACTGTGGCTGGCATGTGTGATGAGGTCACATCTCTGCAGTTCATGTTCCTCCCTTCTAATGATGTTTACATTTGTAGCTTTGGTTTCCCGTTTGCCTCTCTGCTGGGGGTTGTGTGTGTGCAGTGGGGTATGGATTGGATTTTATGAGTTCTGATGCTTTGAAACTTGCCTTCTGTTTAAAGTTCAACAGAAATGTTTTGCTCCAGGCTAGCTAAAAATAGTGATTTAAGAAGAGCAGGGTTTTCTTGGAGCAATCTAAAATGACTGGGATGGGCTTTCTTTGGTAGGTTTGCTTCTTGTTTGTTTTCATTTACTTTTTAGACTCCAACTGTCTCTTTCCATCTGGCCAAATGGTGCTTTTTTTTGTGTACTTGCCTCTAAGATCAAGGATTACTTCTTGACAGGACAACAAGTAGTGGGCACAAACATGAACATGTCAAGTTCCATCTAAACATGAGGAGGAACTTCTTTGCTTTGAGGGTGGTTGAGCACCTGTGATGGTTTGGGAGTTACCTGCCCCCCCATGCTATGACAGTCACCCAGACTAGACTCAACCAGCTGGAAGTTAAGGGCTGAAGCTACATTTACAGCTTAGCACAATGTACAAGCAGTTATATACACAATATACAGGAATATTTACAGAAATATACAAGTTAAAGGTAATACAGAAACACAATCCTCCTCCCAGAAATCCGAGTCCCTAGGAGGAACTCCCTTCCACCTTCTTCCCACCCCTCTACCTTCCCCCAGGGTCTGTCTTACATGCAAGGTGAGTTTGGAGGATCAGCAAGGGGGGGGTTAGAAGCAGAGTGATTAGTTGGGTTACACAGCAGAAGCCCAGAAGACACACCAGCTCCCAGACTGAGAGAGAGACTGTCTCTTATCTATGTTTGTGTCCTTGTTTTTATACATCTTAGCAAGCCTATGAGTGGCATAGACCTCACCACTGTTTTCCTTTCACAGCCTATAATCTACTTTTTTTATTAAAATATTCTAATTAGCCTCAAACCAGCACAGCACCAGACCATGCTGCCCAGAGAAATGGTGTAGTCTCCATCTCTGGAATCGTTCAGAACCTGGCTGGATGCTGTTCTGTGCAACCTAATCTAGATGAACCTGCTTTGTCAGGAGGGCTGAACTAGAAGAGCTCCAGAGATCCCTTCTGTGCTCTATCATTCTATGATTCATTCTATCTACCTGCATCTTCTCTGCCTCGGCACTGGAGCGTGAGAGCATAAAGAATTCTTGTTCATGAAGTGTGGTGGGGAAAGGCTGAGGACATATTTGAGAAATGCTGGAAGATCAGTTGGGATGTGACAGGTGTCAGCCAGCTGTATGCCCGTGGGTAACACTTGTCATTTATTATTTATTAGATTATGCCTATTTTAGAGAGGCTCCATCTATGACAGTTATTTCCTCAGTTTCCCTGCTTCAGGGGTTGGAAAAAAAAAAAAAAAAACAAGCCCTGAGCAAATCTCTGGTTGAGGGCCAACAGGAGGGTCCATTATTGCAAAGAGTTGCTTTACTGACGTGCAGTTGTTCCTCCACAGGATGCTTCGCTTTCGGTTGCTGCCGGCAGCAGCAGGGCTGTCGGCTGCTTGGCGACGCTACCAGGGCACAGCGCAGCACCCCGCGGCCAGGCGCCGGCTCGTGGTGGCAGCAGCTTTCCTAGGGACGGCTGCAGCGACGGCCAGCGCCAGGTTCCTTTGGCAGAGGTAATGTGCTTTGGGCTGGGGGTGGCGTTTTCTGTCTGAAGATATCATGCTGCTTCTGCCCTGTGCTAAGTAACTGCAGGTAGTACAGGATGTTTAGCCTGGAGAAGGGCAACCTGAGAGGGGATGTTCTCAATCGTCAGCAAGAGCTCAAGAGTGGGGGGGCAAGAGGATGGGATCGGAATCTTGTCAATGAGGCATGGTGACAGGACAAGGAGTGATGGGCACAAACTGCAGCCCGAGGGAGTCCATCTGAACAGGAGGAAAAAATTCTTTGCTCTGAGGGTGCCAGCAGGCTGCCCAGAGAGGCTGTGGAGTCTCCGCCTTTGGAGAACTTCTAAATACCTGGACATTGTGATCCTAAACAACCTGCTATGGGTGTCCCTGCTTTAGCAATGTGGCTTGAACTAGATGATCTCCAGAAGGTGCCTTCAAACTGTGACCATGCTGGGTTTCTGTTATTGTTTGTCCTGTTTTTGCTGGATGGAAGGAATGGATTTTGGTGACTCTGTGGAGCTTCTTTGCTGCTGTGAGTTGTCAGATGCAACAAAGCTCGGTGCTGAAGAGTCTTCCTCTTACTGTCCTCACATGGGTTGTTTGCTGGCAGTGAGATTTGCTGCCTGCCTTCCTCCTGCGTGGTGATGCTGTGTGGGTATGTGGTGTTGTGCAAAGAGAAATCAGTTGTTTTGACCAAGCTGGGTGAAGACATCATGCTTTCAGCTTCTGGAAGAGCTGCTAGTGACAGGACACTTGGCCAGGAGACGCTGCTCTGGTTTTCTTTGTGTTCTGCTGACTGCTGCTTATATAAAACACAGCAGGAGAGGAGGAAATGCTCCATCTTTTGGTGGTGAGATGGCTGCATGCAGGGCTTAGGAGGTTTTTAAGGACCACAGTCTGTGCATGTCTGTCTATGGACTGTGAGACTTGAAGCTTGTTCCCCTAATCATGGAGAGAAAGGGAAGGTTTGTGTTTGCCTGAGATCACCCCCACTGAATCCATGGCCTGTGCCATGTTGGAAATAAGCTGAAGATTCCCATCTCTTGCCATGAAGTGTGGGAGCAATGAGGCAGCAGCAGTGTCACTCAAACTTGTGGCTCAAATTAGAGTCTGAAAATAAAGTCTTTGTTGAAAACCTGTTTCTTTCCCTGGAGAGATTCAAAACCCACCTGGGCACAGTCCTGAGCAACCTGCTGTGGGTGAGCCTGCTTTAGCAGGAGTGATGGACTAGATGATCCCCAGAGGTCTCTTCCACCTGTAACATGCTGGGATTCAGTGATTTTCCTTCCAAAATGTAGGTGATTTATTGCTGTCTCTGTGCTGTACTAGAGGGCTCTAGTTTCAATGCGGTGGGTGACAGATGATGATAATTGTTCTGGCTGTTTCTAGAGCTGTCACACCTTGACATCTGCTAGGAGTTGCTCAGACTGAAGAAGAACACCAGGATCCAGTACAGTGGCATCTTATGCTGCATTTTGCTAGTAGTCTGTGCTGTGTAGTGCTGCTTTATCCACAGGACCTGATACCTCTGCAGGAATGGCCAGGATAAGACTTCTTTTCAGGCAGGGAAGTGAGCAGGGCTTTTTGCACTTAAAATACCTTAGCATGATTGTAAAGTGTGCAGGACACCATGTCCTGTGTAAAGCTGTCCCAAACCCACCAAATTACCAGCTCCCTCCTGTAGCAGGTTCACCCCTGCTCTTAAAACCAGCCACATTTTCAGTCCTTAGCTTTCACTGTTATTAGGAGAAAGGTGCTTCCTGCAGCAGAGAGCTACTACTGGTTTGTGGAATGCTAGGTAAGGAGTGATTTCAGGGAGTGATTTTTGGCTCCTTAAGTACTTGACTGTTCCTTGGAGTCCGTGGGTGCTGCAGCCAACTTTGACCTTGCTCAGCCAAGAGTAGTGACAGAAATCTGATTAAGGGGAGGGGCAGCCTCTTTGGAGTAGTTTAGTCTGTGATATTCCCAGTCCTTAGCAATGTGGCAAGACTGAATTGTTACTAGTTGTTTTGTTTTGTTTTTCTTTCCATTCTCTGTCTTCTTTGTCAATTATATGTGAAGCCCTGAAGAGAATTTCAAGTATTCCTTTCCAGTATGAGCCACAAAATAAATACTTGATGTTGGTAACTCTAAAAGAGAAGCACATTCAGGTTTAAGATACTAAACTAATTATTTGGCATACAGGAGGAACAAAACTTATGCTTGGTGTAGAAAAATGCTTCATGCTGTCACTTGCAGAGTTTTAAACAGACTGTGTTAGGCATTTTAATATTGTGCTTAAATAAATGTGCAGTTCCTCATCCCTCCTCTCCTTTATCTTTCACCACATATAATTTGGGTGATTGATAGATTCATAGAGTCGCAGAATGGTTTGGGTTGGAAGGGACCTTAAATATTAGCTGGTTTGAGCTCCCCTGCCATGGTCAGGGACATCTTTCCCTAGACAAAGTTGCTCAAGGCTTTGTCCCACCTGGTATTAAATACCTGCAGGAACATCAGTGGTTTCCCAGGGGAACCTGTTCCAGTGTCTCACCATCCTCACTGAAGAATTTCTTTCTGATCTCCAGTCTAAATCTGCACTCCTCATGGTACAGTCCATTGCCCCTTGTCCTGTCGCTACAAGCCCTTATAAGAAGTCCCTCTCCAGCTTTCTCATAGCCCCCTTCAGGCACTGGAAGGCTCCTCTAAGGTCTCCCCAGAGCCACCTTTTCTCCAGCCCAAGCAGCCCCAAATGTCTCATCCTTTCCCCATAGGGCAGGTTCTCCAGCCCTCTGGTCATCTTTGTGGCCTCCTGCACTCACTGGAGCAGTTCCATGTCTCTCTTATGCTGGGGGCACCAGAATTGGAGGCAGTGCTACATCTGGGGTGTCACAAGGGCAGAGGGGAGGGGCGGAATCTGCCCCCTCATCCTGCTTGTCACAGTGCTTTAGAATTGAAGTGCAGGTGAATGAAATTATTTGTAATCACATCCTGGGTTATTCAGGTAGTTATATCCTGAGTTACTACAGTAAGTAGCAGTAAATGTAATGAATAACTTCTAAAAGGTAATTATGTAAAATGTGTAGCCTGGGCACAGGGATGGAATAATCCAAGTGTCACTGAAAATGTAATTTTACAGGTTACAAAGAGAAATATCAGTGTGCATCTGAGTATTTATACTTAGCAGTAAGTGATTCTGATGCACTAAATGTCACACTGGTATTTAAATGGGAAACAGGTTTGGGAGGTCCTTGGCATAACCAGTTCTGTTGGTGCAGTTAGTCTGTGGCAGGGATGACTCCTGATGCTTGTTTACCTTCTACTTAGGGAAACAACAGGGCTTTTGTTGTCATGTGAAACTCTCCTGTGCTGCGGTTTAGTGGTTTAGTCTCCGAGGGCCCTAGCAGGTCCTGCATGTGGCTTTCTTGGCATCACAAAGAATTACTGTTCCTTGGATGCCAGAGGTGGCTCTGAGGGGAAATGTGTGCCTGCCTCCCTTCTGCTTAACCTTGAACGGTCTGTAATGAAGCTGAGACTCTTCATTGCCCTTTGGGTGGGTGTTGCAGTAAGGAATACTCTCCTACAGGCTGTTAGGGAGGTTTTAAGATGGGGGACTTCTCCCTCTCTTTTGGTTTCTTCTGATTATTTTTCCTTACAGTTAAGGCATTAAAAATGCAGTAGGCTGAATTGAGAATCAGTTGAAAATCTCTTGCTGCTTGGGCTGGGTAAGTAGACAGTGAGGCAGTGTTGGAGGAAGAGTAGCAACAAAAGGAAGAGAATATCTGCCTTGCATTTCTTTTTCTCATCTGCATGAAGGCCTATGTAAAGGGCTGAAATCTCCTGCACTGCCATGTGGGGAGCAGCATTGCATCTATCATCAGTACTTGGGGCGATGGTTTGGAACTGAAAGAAGGAAGATTGAGACTAGAAACAAGGAAGATATTTTTTACACTGAGGGTGGTGAGACACTGGCCCAGATTGCCCAGAGAGATGGTAGATGCCCCATCCCTGGAGCCATTCTAGGTCAGGTTATTTGGGGCTCTGAGCAACCTGCTCTGGTTGCAGATGTCCCTGCTGACTGCAGGGGGGCCTGGATTTGATTAAGCTTTAAAAGGTCCCTTCCAACCCAAACCAGTCAATGATTCTACTTAACAACAACAAGAAGCTTTCTGTTTCAGAGTGTATTTCTTATGGTTCTGATGATGGTGAACCTTTCTGAAAGGCATTTATCTGGTCATGTCTGTATGTGAACTTGCCCTTTCCATACTTAGCATGAAAAAGGACAGAATTTCTCAGGTGGGTTCTGACTGTCATGTGCAGCCTGAAACCAGCATTTTTCAGATTGATTCTCTAGGATGTACTTTGAGCTGGATCAGAAGTCAGCAGTGTGGGTTAAGAAGCCCACACAAAGGTAGAGAAGTCAAGGAGTAAAAAGATGCATGTAGAAAAACCACAGTGGTTGTATGACACAAGGTAGGCAAGACCTATTTTCCATCCTCCTGAGATGGGAGGTAAGTTGGTGGAATCTTCACATTACCTCTGCATGTTGCAGATCCAGATGAGTGTTGGTCTTGTTGCCTTCTCTGTCCTTCTAGATCTCCTGCTGACTGGTTTTGGCAGGATATATCTCATCTAAATAATCATCTGGCAGGAGTAGCTGTTGCTGCTCTGTTCTGCTGTGCTGAAGAATACTTCAGCAATGCAAATAACTGAGCTTAGAAGACTAATGAAGTTTACTTCTTCAAAGCAATAACTTTAAACTCCGAGGCCTTCCAGCCAGCAATGGAAGCTATTAAGTATCTGGGCATTGGTATAATGAACTGAATTAATTAATTGAAGTAAATCTCGGTGCAGACATTGGCTAATCCAAATGAGGCATTAATACATGAGGAGTACTGAACCTCACAGGTTGCAGCAAGCTCAAGGTTTATAAAAAATATTCTGTTCCTGATAGTCATGTAAAACATGTTCTCTGTTTGTAGTTCCAGATATGAGTGTGCAGTACTATTAAGTGGCCATAGATATGGGGTTTGTGTCACAAAGCTTCCTGGCTGAGTCTGTGGGTAGTGAGTATCTGACACTATTTAAATTGGCATGTCAGTGCTGAAGCTTGTCAGTCAATTGAGGGGGTAGATGTACCTTACAGAAGCACAGAGGGACCTCTGTAAGCAGATTCTTACCTGGTTGGAAATATTGAGTTGTGCTTAATTTCTTATCCTTCTGCAAATATGTTAGGGGTAAGAATTAAGGATGTGTTGGTCTGGAATATGCTCGATAAGGAACTTTGTTACCAATGTGTTTGTGTCTTAACACGATACCTAATAATTTTGCTGCAGCTCCTTGGCCTTGTTATATGCTCTTCTGCCTCTTGCCTCATCCTGTGTGTAGGTTGAAGCAATTAAGTTTGATACCTACCTGTCAGCTCTGGCTGTGTATCCTCATTCTGTGACCAGCTCTTTATTTTCAGGATCCACTCCCCACCATCAAGCTGAGCCGTTAAGGTGCAGGCTGCAGCTTTCATTCCACCTTTACCATTCCTTCTTCCCTTTCTCCACCCGTTCTTCCTTCAACCATCTTGTGTCAAGTGCCCACTTGCTGTACTGGAAGATCCTCTCAGGAAAGACTCTTTGTCTTTGTAGTTCTGCTGACCTTCACTGCTTTTTGTTTGGCTTTGTTCCACCAGTGCTTCTAGAAAGAATTTTGAAGCTTGAAGGAGGCCTTAGCTGACTTTGTTTAAGAATGCATTGCTTTTTTGCATCAGTGTCTTAGGGGCTTTAGAGTAATTTGCTTAGAATAAATTTTTTATGACAGAATTGCTGGAAATATCTTATGCCAGATGAAACTGAGACTTCAAAAATCTTTGTTCTAGTAGCACAAAAAACCCCACATAAATCATAGTCAAAGGGGGAGAAACCTTTTTTCTTCCAGCGGTAAAAAGTGTCAGGTACCACTTAACCTGATGGAGAAAAGACAAAAAACCTGCAGGTATTATCCATGTGAGGTTATTTTTATTTTGAGAGTTCTGCACCTTTTTTAAAAACAGCTTGTGAGAAGTGACAGACTCAAGAGATCATCCTTGGGATTGCTGCACTTAAGGTTTTCTTCTCAGGCTTGAAGATACATTGATCTGAATGGTGACTTCAAAGAGCACTGTGTCCTTTCAGGTGGCTTTTGACTTTCTATTTCTACCCTGGAGCACCAGAAGAATCTGATGCTGAGGATTTGTGGCAAAGTCAAAACTGGAGTCAGTTGGGGAAACATCTAATGTGCCCTGCAGGGAGTGACTTCAGCTGACCTGCAGAGCTTCAAGCACAGATATTGCCTTGGAATATGTAATTGAAATTACTTGTGCAGAGAAGCCAAGTGGGAATGCAAGAAACTGCTTCCTAAATTGTCTTGATTTGCTGTGAGGTTAAAGTTAGTCTGTAGCAAGTGATAGGACAAGAGGAAATTACCTCAAGTTGCACCATGGAAGGTTTAGATTGAACATTAGGAACAATTTTGTTCCCCAAAAGGGTGATCAAGTCCTGGAACAGGCTGAGCAGGGCAGTGATGGAGTCCTCATCCCTGGAGGTATTTAAAAGATGTGTAGATGTAGTGCTGAGGGATGTGGACTGATTGGTGGACTTGGCAGTACTGGGTTAACAGTGAGACTTGATGATGTTAAATTCTATGACTTTATGGAGACCACACATTGAATTCTTTGTCACTTAAGGGGAGAAGCATTGTTTGAACTCTGGATCCTTTAATGTCCCTAGAAATCATAGAATCATATAATGGTAAGGTTGGAAGGGACCTCAAAGATCATGTAGTTCCACCCCCCTGCCGTAGGCAGGGACACCTCCCAGTAGTACAGGTCACTCAAGACCTCATCCAACCTGACCTTGAACACCTCCAGGGAGGGGGCAATGGCATTTTTAAATCTTCTTGTTTGTCTACAAATATGGATCCCCTCTGGTGGCCAAGCCCTTGGCACAGGGTAACTGGCAGTACCTACTCACCTTGCCCTCAGTCCCAAGAGTGCCTTGGCTGTCTTCCAGCAGCTCTCTGGAAAGCTGCATCTCTCCAAGAAGTCACATTGTTTGGAAGTGGAGTAGAGGGAATAATTTCCTGGCTCACTAGAGGAAGTGCAGAGATTGTAAACATCACTTACTTCTGATTAGTTCCTGATTGGGAAGTTAAGTGCCATTGTAATCATCGAGTATCACCACCTCAGGGTCTAGTCTTGTCACAGCTGTCACCTTTTCTTATGCTATTCAGTGTCCTAGATGCCTGTTGGGCAGTGCCAAAGGTTGGGTCAAAGCCAAGTGCCAGGTCCTGCACTTGGGTCACAACAACTCCATCAACACTCAAGGCCTGGGGGAGAGTGGCTGGAAAATTGCCCATCAGAAAAGGACCTGAGGGTGTTGGTAGACAGCAGGCTGAACATGAGCCAGCAGTGTGCCCAGGTGGCAAAGAAGGCCACCAGCAACCTGGGCTGGATAAGCAATAGTGTGGCCAGCAGCACCAGGGCAGTGATTGCCCCTCTGTACTCAGCACTGGTGAGCCCACTCTTCAAATAGTGGGTTCAGTTCTGGGCCGGTCTCTAGAAGAAGGATGTTGAGCTGCTGGAATGTGTCCAGAGAAATGCAGCAGAGCTGGTGAAGGGTCTGGAGAACAGGTCTGGTGAGCAGCAGCTGAGGGAACTGGTGTTGTTTAGTCTGGCACAGACTGAGGGAAGACCTCATTGCCTTCTACAGCTCCCTGAAAGGAGGTTGCAGTGAGGTGAGAGTTGGTCTTTTTTCCTTAGTACCAGGTGATAGAATGAGATGAAATGGCCTAAAATTGTGCCTGGGAAGGTTTAGGTTGGAGATCAGGAAAAATTCCTTTTCTGCAAAAGTGATCAGACAATGGAACAGGCTGCCCAGGGAGGTGGTGGAGTCAGTGTCCCTGGAGGTGTTCAAGAAATGCAGGACATGATTTAGTGGCCAGAGTGGTCTTGGGTTGATGGCTGGAGTCAAGGATCTTAGAGGTCTTTTCCAGCCAAAACAGTTCTATGATTTTGTCTGTGGGGAGGAAGCAAGGGAGAAAACTAAGAATGGGCAGAATATTTATTAATTAAGGCTTGAGAACAGAATTTAGTCTGACCTTGGGGGTGTTTGTTATTTTTCCCTTTTGGTAAACTTGTCTTGTAGTTGGCTGTTACTGAGACTTGCTGGTGGAAACTGTAGGCTCTTACTTTTGGTGTCTAGACCAGATATGGGATCATGTTACTGCTACTGATGAGGCCAGCTGAAGAGAACAAAAGGCTTGTGAGGTTGAGGAAGATTTGTTTAATGTGACACAGCCCATCTGTTTCCAGGCTGCCAAAAGGGCTGAGGGACTGCACTGGGAAGGGAATGATGCTGTTAAATACTGCAGGGTTTGCTAGAGCAGAACAGTTTTTAATTGATATTAATCGAGACATAGCAGGGAATTGCTTCCTTCTTGACTTGCAGACTTGTTCATTGGGACTTCTGTCCTAGCAGCATGAAGCCAAATTCCCCAAATTTGGCAGCTGTGTGAACACACCGCAGGCTGGAGAGCAAAAAGTGGTGCCAGGAATGACCACCTCTGGTCTTTCACTTGTGGTCTGAAAGCTGTGATGCATTTACCTCTGTCTTTGCCTGAGCTCCCATGATCTTTTCCTGCTTTCTGCTTGTAGCTCAAGACCAGGGTTCATGGGAATCGGGAAATCCAAAGGGGTCTTGTTTTTCCCCCCAAAAAGGGGTCTTGTAGCACACATACCTTTCCACTTTAGGTGAAGTCTATTCAACTTTTCCTTCTCACGTTTTCTGTTTTCTTATTTCTGCAGGGCTTCCTTTATTCTGAACTAAATTAGTGAGGTTTTTCACTTGTATTTTCTAGCATTCTTCTCTCCCTTCGGTATAAGCTTTGAATACCCAGCAGTTGATAGTTGTCACTCTAAGACTTATTTCTATCTGTGGATTTGACTCATAATTTCAAACTGATAAGGCCAGGCTCATAGAAGTGTTTATTACAAAATAGGCATAAAAAATGGGGAAGGAGTAGGGAAGTTCTGGTTTTGAGGGCACCTTAAAAATAAAGTCTGTGGCATCAGAGGCTTTGCTTTGCCTCACTTTGTCTTCCAACCTAAGATCATAATTTCTTTTTCCTGAAAAAGGCTGGTAAGAGACAGCAGTGAGCTTGCTGTCTTTTGGAGCTAACCAGGGGGAAGAGGACAGGATGCCAGCTATCATCTTTCTGGGTTTGTGTGGTCATCCTACCTGGTGTTAGTGTGGCAAGCAAAAGTAGGGAAATGATTGTCCCTCTGTATTTGGCACTGATAAGGGCACATCTTGAGTACTTGGTTTGGTTTTGGGCCCCTCATTACTGGAAGGAGATTGAGGTGCTAGAGTGGGTCCAGACAAGTACAGTGAAGCTGGGGAAGGGTCTGGAGAAAAGGTCTGGTGAGGAGCAGCTGAGAGAAATGAGATTGTTTAGCCTGGAGAAAAGGAGGCTCTGAGACTTCCTTGCTCTCTGCAACTGCCTGAAAGGAGATTGAAGCCTGGTGGATGTTGATCTCCTCTCCAAAAGAACAAGTGATAGCACCAAGTTGCACCAGGGGAGGTTTAGGTTGAACTTTAGAAGTAAGTTCTTCACTGAAATGGTTCTCGAACACTGGAACAGACTCGCCAGGGAGATGGCTGAATCACCATCTCTGGAGATGTTTAAAATATGCAGAGATGAGGGACATGGTTTAGCACCAGTCTTGGGAGAGTTAGGTGCTGGTTGGACTCAACGATCTTGATGGTCTTTTCCAAATGCAGTAATTCTGTGACTCTCACCACCTCTGCCAGCCTCACTGAACCACATTTGTGCCCATGAGCATGAGAGGAGCTGCAGCTGTTTCTGTGGGGGGAGAAATGCTACTGAGCCTGTCAGCTTCTCTTGATCCAAACCATATTTTGAAGGCTGAAGTGAGCACTGCCTTCAGGAGCTGAAGAGCAGAGACTTTCGGCTCTGCGCTTGATTCTTTCTCTGCACAGCAGCTGCATGCGTCTGTCAGGGTTGCAGCTTGGGAGTACAGTCCCATACCTCAGCTGGGGTGATCTCTGGAAATGCAAGTCGTGTCTCCTGGATTCAGGAATGAAAGGATTTCTAGTTTATGAGGATGTTAGGATAATGTCAGTAAGATGCCTCCAGCATGTGTCATTTTATTTGATTGACCTTCATGACACAATTGCTTTCCTCTGCAGGCTGTCAGAAAGTCATCTTTAAGGAGCAGCATCTTATCCCACATGATCCAAGTTAGCTGGTGAAACTGACCTAAACCCATTCAGAGTCATCTCTTTTTTTCAGAGCAGTCCCCTTCGAGGGGCTTGAAGCAGAGGTCCTCATGCTCTGGTCTGCACCCACGCACCAGTGCCAGTGCCTAAACTGGGCTGCAGCAGAGGAGAGTAGGAGGGAGCGTGAGAAATCAGCTAATCTGCTGCCAAGGCAGGGCTGGGTGCCTCCCAGCTCGTCCTGACAGGCAGCTGTCTCACCTATTTTTAGCAATTTGCTGGTGATGGAAAGAGCAGTGATGGAATAAATCTCCCCTGGCAGCTGTCTGCAGTGTTCCCCTGGCTTTAACGTTGTGTACTGTCTCTACACGTATGTATGTGTCTGAGCACAGGCTCCTTCTTCACCTGGTCTGAAGTCTCTTCCCTTAGGACATCCTCAAGCATGTCATGCATTGTGTCCTGTCCTTGCTGGACCAAGAGATCCATCCTGCAGCAGCTGGTTGATATGTTAGTCATCTCACTGTCTTATAAGGAAGATGGAAAAGAGCAGTCTACTTATTTAGGCCAGTCTTTCCCCACAGTGTTTCCTGAGCCCTTGACCGTTGCTGCTGCTGCTGCTGCTGCCTGTCAGATCATCTTCTGTTGATCCAGCTCTCCCTTGGATTGCCCCATCAGTAGCTGGAAGTGTTTCCTGTGGGAATGTTCCTGCTGCTTGTTGGGGTGAAAGGAAGGACATGTACATGTCTCAGACTATGCTGCTGTCTCCTTATGTTCTTGAACCTATTTTAGGCTGTGGCTGGTATCCAGAACTGTCTCTTCCATCTAAATGTTCACATTCATTTCTGGAATCTGTCTTAATTTTTGTGTATTCGTTGCAGTTTTTGCCACAAATTCATTGTGCTAATTTATGTCAGGACCACAAAAGGTGAGGGAGGAGGCCAAGTAGTGAACTCCTTCAGGCGGAGCAACATCGTGAAAAATAGGGCAGTGAATCTTCATCAGTTCTGGTTAACTTCTTATGCCAGTTTCAGCTGACCAATTTACTTGCTGAGAGGGGTTGAGTTGAGGAACCTCACTGAAGGTGCTCCTGACCCTGGAGGTTGCCTGCTATTATGAATGCTGGGTCCAAGCTTGCTTTTGCATTTCAATGTGAAAGACTAAAATTTTAAGTGGCTTTCAAACCTCACTTGGATGTCTCCAAATGTTAACATGCAGGGAGAGTGGCAAGTCCAGTCAACTGAAGAAGACATCTGTCAAGCAGGGGTCCTGTCTACTGCTTCTTTTTTGGTAACAATGTCTTTGACTCCTGAGTGCCCAACTTCTTATTAGATTACCTGCACTTCCTCTTGAGACTAAATAGCATCTGATAGCTAAATACTTTCCTTCTGCCTTCAGAACTGGAATAACCAAGCACTGTTATCTCTGGTGCAGAGCTTCGTTATTTTAGCACAGTTCTGCTTCTGTCACTCAGTGAAGAAAAATGCTTCAAAGTGAGGGACTGTGATTTCTCTAATTGGAAGACCTGCAACTGCAGAGTGTTGTGCCAGTGCCTGGTGTGAGTCCCAGGATCCTTCATGGATGTTCATCCTACAATTGCATGCATTTGGTTTGCTCAAAGAACAATTTGCTAAGTGAGAGTTCAGCATGGAGTAGTCCTCTAAGTGGTTTTCTTTGAGGTTGATAAACCTCATTTAAGGCTTATTGTTGGATTTAGAATGGTAAGGTTGGAAGGGACCTCAAGGATCATCTAGTTCCAACTCCCTGCCATAGGCAGAGACACCTCCCACTAGAACAGGTCACTCAAGGCCNCAAGGATTAAAAGAAGAGATTAGTAAGTAGCTGGGAAATAAAATCTTTGCCTCAAATTGAATTTGCTGGGGCAGGGGTGGGGAAGGAAGAGACTGGAAGGCCTGAAGCATGGTAGCAAGGACCTGAGGCAGGCACACTCTGTGGAGAGTTGCTGGCAGCTAATTTTGGCAAGCGGTGAAGAGAGTCTTTGTACTTCCGTTTCTCTTTTGTGCAGAACAGGCATGCCACTGGAAAGGCAATCTCATCATAAAAGGAGGTGGAGAGTCTTCCCTTGCTGATGGCAGTCCAGCAAGTTCGATATTTATGAAGCTGTGGGGTTTTTCCATCCCTACTCTGGCATGTGCATTGAAAGAGTCCTTTATGTGGGCATAGTGTGGAAGCTGCAGGTGTTGGAAGCCAAGCATTTCAACAGAGAGTGTTTGTGCAGGATGTAAAATATGCAGTGTAGTAGGTGTACCTAGAGAGCAGATCCTTCAATGGTTAATTCATTGAGTAGTTTGGACTGCGGAGATGAAGAACCATAGAGTGGCTTGGGTTGGAAGGGACCTCCAAAATCTAATCCAACCGCCCTGCAGTGAGCAAGGGCACTCTTCACTCTTCACTCAGGTTGCTCAGAGCCTTGTCAAGCCTCATCTTGAATATCCCTATGAACAGGGCCTGGACTATCTCCCCAGGCAACTCATTGCAGTGTTCCACCACCCTCATGGTGCAGAACTTGTTCCTCACATCCAATCTAAATCTGTTCTTCTCTCATTTCAAACCATTGCCCTCGTCCTATCACTGCAGGACTTTGCAAACAGTCCCTGTGCAGCCTTCTTGTAGCTCCCTTCAGGTACTGGAAGGCTGCTATTAAGTCTCCCTAGAGCCTTATCTTCTCCAGGCTGAACAACCCCTTGCTTGAGAAGCAGATTACAAACTCTGTTTTTATTCTCATAGCTCATTCTGCTTGTATGCTGGTGACAGGCTGGTGATCTGACTGCAGAGCACAGCTAATTACCTGCATGAATTAGAGGTGGGGAGCCAACTGTGTTCAAACAACCTGGTTGAAACCAACTGGTTTGACAGGGTGATGGATTGGAGGAATGAGTAAGATTTGCTGAAAATGTTTGATTTTTGAATTTCCTCTGTCCCTTCCTTGGTTAGCTAGCTGCCAGTCAAGCGTTACAAGAGCTAATCTTTCCTGATGCAGCTGTTCTCTGGCATGTTGAATATGGAATAGCTTGGCTGTGTAGATAAGCAATCGATTTCCTACTGCTTTTCTGTCCATAGCACCTTCTCCCAAGAGGCTCTCTCAGGGCTGCTTAAGACTGGTCTCCTGCCTACACAAGGGCTTTCCTTGTCAGCACTGCTGGTGTAGCCTCAGCTGGCAACAGCTTATTCTAGCAAACTGCACATCAGCCAAAACCACAACTCCACAAGGGTGTGCCAGTGCTGATTAAACTTTCAGGAAAGAGTGCAGGAAAGGTGCCAGTGTGGACTTCATGTTCCAAGAGACAGATCAGCTGCCTGGCGCTTCTGAGGAAATAGTTTCTCTGTCTTTAAGATGCTTGTAGAGGACTTAGGTTTGTATCCTATCTCCAACAGTTTGGTGTAGTGGAGGCCTTACAGATGATATTCTAGGTGATCCTGCTCTGGCAGGGGGGGTGGACTAGATGATCTTTTGAGGTCCCTTCCTACCTCTAAGATTCTGTGATACTTTAAGACTTAAGAAATTACTTTGACAAATAAGGGCTCAGGACCTTTTCAGAAAGAAAAGACCAGTGTTGCCCTTTTACATGTAAAGGTGTGCTTAGTGCTGCTGTTCACCAAGCACTTCTGTGTATTATTGAATCAAACCCTTGTGATGAGAGCTGCGTTTTGTCCTAGAATGAACTAGAAACCTCTGAAATGCTTTAACCCAGCTCTACTGCCATGGGTTACTGCATTTCAAAGTGATAAGGTTGAGTCCACATCCCTGGAGGTGTTTAGAAGAGGCAAAGATATGGTGCTGAATGAAATGGCTTAGCACCAGACTTGGTGGAGTTAGAATAGTTGGATTTGGTGATCTTAAAAGTCTTTTCCAGCCACAACTGTTCTATGATTCTGATGCTGGAGTCTTGGTGGTCGTTCAAGTGCTTTTCGTACTTCGTTCTTACTGTGATAACTACTTCAGCAAAAGTTTATTTGCTATCATCATGATTCTCTCTTAAGTATTTATTCTTAAGTTTATTCCAAAATAAACCAGACAGAGCATCCTGGTCTAGTGGAGGGTGTCCCTGCTCATGGCAGGGGGTTGAAACTAGATATTCTGTAAGGTCCATTCCAAACTAAACTATTCTATGATGATAAAGCTTTTGATTCCCACCAGTACTGTGGAAGGGTTTGAGTTCTTCATCCCTTCCCCATCTCTCCAGTACTGTGACTGGTAGTAAGTTACTGGATGCTGGTAAGGAGTGAGTTGTGTTTTACTTAGGTAAAAGTGAAGGATCACCTGCACTTTTTCTTGGAAGATGATGTGCTGAGATTGCTGCCAAACGGTGTATCGCTAGGGAGACAGGCACAGACTCTCCTCTGTAAATTTTACAGGCCACATCTCTGTTCTCCAGGAGTCTGGGAGGATGAAACATGTGTAACCTTTTGCTTAGACCTTGGGAAGTTTCAAAAATGGTGATTTGTTTTTGTTTGTCTCCCTTTCTTGAATCAATTCCCGCAGCTGTAAATGAGCATGTTCACAGTTACAGGGAATACCCAAGTACCAGCCTTCATCTGAAGGCTGCTGGCTAATGAGTGGCACCGAACTGTGTGCAAGCCTCATACCCTGTGATTACTCCAAAACAAAACCTCAGGAGTGTGAAGTAAAGGCAGTATCACTGGAGTTACAGGCAGGCTGGGATGTTTACCTGAACTCTTAGAGTCCTTCAGACAGAGAAAGAATTTTGTTAACTGTTCTCTTTCTTTGTGACATGCTGAGAGGTGATGGTTTTGCTGCTGGTAAGATGGTCTGAGCTCTGTCTGGTCCCTTCTCACATGCAGTAAGTGACAGGCTTTGCAGGGGAGTTGGACTCAGTCACCTCTGGATCTCCCTTCCAATCCCTTGCATTCTGTGATTCTGTGACAAGAGGAAACAGCCTCAAATTGTGCCAGGAAGGGGTGGTTCAGGTTGGATACTAGGAAAGATTTCTTCACAGAAAGGGCTCTCTGGCATTGGGACAGGCTGCCTGTGGGGGTGGTGGAGTCCCCATCCTTGGAGGTGTTTAAAAGATGTGTGGATGTGGTACTGATGATGGGATTGTGAGCTCGTGTTGAACATGATCTCAGAGGTCTCTTCCAACCTTAACAGTTCTATGATTCTCTGTTTTTTATAAACTGCTTTACAAGTGTAGGAAAGCTGCAGATTGTTTGGCTTACGGATTTATCCCAATTTTTATTTAACCACCCTGCTGCCAGCTGCAATTCATGAGTTGCTCTTGTCTTGGATTGAGTGATTCTGAGCATTGAGTCTTGATCTACAAACAGGGTTGCTGAAGACCTATGCCACAGCAAAGGGAAAGGGGTCCTTTGCTCTGGCAGAGTTGCACTTTCAGTTTGAAGACAAACAGCTCCAGTTTTCATTGTCACAAATCTTGTCTCGCTGAAGTTTAGAAGAGTCATTGGTGGAAGGGAGGAAATAAAACAGCCTGTCATCTGCTGGAGATAGAAAATAAATCAGCTGAGTTGAAACAAAAAGGCTGTTCTTTGTGAATCCTGCAGTGCTGATGGTGAAAAACATTTCGTATCACTTCATATAAATCTCTTCTGGGGGAGCGTGGCTGCAATTTAGCAGTAGAGGAGGTTTGGTTTGCCCTTCCCAGTCTTTCCTGCATATGTGGCTTTTGGAAGAGGGTGTGATAATTCGCTGACTGATTTGCACCAGCACTCGTGGACTGGGAAGACTTACTGAGGTGATTGGCTTGGGTTTTAGGGGCGAGGAGTGGGCTGGAAGTTCAATTACAGCAGGGAAAAGCAGGCAACATCCCAGGGAGACTGAAGGCTGCTTTCATTTTGCTTTGCAGTCCTCTGTTCTGAGGTGCAGCAGGTGCCTGCCATGCAGAGCTGTCTTGATAGCCTTGGCACTCACCTCGACTTCTCTAAACTGGTGTTTTCTTTCCCCTTGTACAGGGCCTATGCAGAAGACTCATCCTCTGTAAAACATGACCCGAGGCCAGAGGCGAGTGAGAAGCAGGAGGAGGAGGAGAGCAGCAGCAGTGAGGGTGGAAAGGCTGTTGCATCGAGTGATGAGGAGGCTCAGCCAGAAGGGAAGAAGAAGAAGCGTTCTGGGTTCAGGGACCGTAAGGTATGAATCCTGGGTGTGTTACACCTGCAGCCATTGCACAGCAGTGAAGAAAAGGGGAAAACTTGCAGAAGAGCTGCTTGTGGTACAGCAGGGGTATGGAGTCAGGCTTTGCCCAAAGAAGTGGCAGCATCTCCTCATTCGAAACCTGTCTGGATGCTGTTCTGTGCAACGTGCTCTAGGTCAACCTGCTCTGGCAGGGAGGTTGGACTAGATGCTCTTTGCAGGTCCTTTCCAACCCCTACCTTGCTGGGATTCTGTGTGATATTGCTCTGTGCTTGCCTTTGTTTTCAAAGGGATCTTGCTGGGTTTGAACTTTTTTTTTTTTTTTTTTACATCCTCCTTTGATTCTTTGGGTTGAAACTTGTTTATTTGGAAAGCACAGTACAGTGATCCTCTGAAATGGAGACCCCTTCTGATCTCAGTGTACTTGAATATCTGAGAAGTGGCTGACAGAGAAACCAAGGCTCCTGCTTTTTGTCGGTTAAGATTGTAGAATGCCCTGGGTTGAAAGGGACCTGTAAAGGCCACGTAGTACAATCCCCTTGCACTAAGCAGTGACATCCCCAACTAGATCGGATTGCTCAGAGTCCCATCAAGCCTGACCTTGAATGTCTCCATTCAAGGAGCTTTGGGCTGCAACCATCATCTCGGGCAACCTGTTCCAGTGTTCCCCACCCTCACGGTAAAGAACTTGTTCCTAACATCTGATTTAAATTTCCTATGATTTCAAACTATTCCCTTTCATACTATCACTGCAGACCTTTATAGACAGTCCCTTTCCAGCCTTCTTGTAATCCTCCTTCAGGTACTGGAAGGCTGCTATTAGATCTCCCTGGAGCCTTTTCTTCCCAGTCTGAACAACTCCAACTGTCCTAGACAGCCTTTGTAGGAGATGTGCTCCAGCCCACTGGAGCACTTTTGTGCCACTGTTCTGGACACTCTCCATCAGGTCTATGTCCTTCCTGTATTAGAGCTCCAGAGCTGCACACAGTAGTGCAGGTGAGGTTTCACCAGAGCAAAGGGACACAATCATCTCTCTTGACCTTCTGGCTGTGCTTCTTTTCATGCAGGCCAGGATGTCACTGGCCTGATGGGCTGCAAGAGCACATGCAAGTCAGTGCATGCTAAGTAGTGAATCAATGCAAAAGCTTTAAAACCATCAAGGGCATCCAGTGTATGTCTCAGTGGGTCCATCCATTCACCTCTGAACATGCAGTGTATGTAGGAAGAAGCAGAGGATGAGTGTGAAAGGGAAGGCTGTAGGAAAGGCCCACTTGAATTTTTCCATTATTTATCGAAACACAGCCTCACCTAATTTGATAGAATCATAAAATGCTAAGGTTGGAAGGGACCTCAAAGATGATATAGTTCCAACCCCCTGCCATAGGCAGGGACATCTCCTGCTAGTACAGGTCACTCAAGGCCTCGTCCAACCTGGCCNGGTTAGTTGCGTCCCTTTCTTGATGCCTATGTCTTTTTCTTAACAGGAGGAGAGCTTGAGTAATTAATTATGTTGGCAACTTGTGATCTACCTTCACTGTTGGCTAGTCCTGAGAGTTCTTGGGTTCCTCAGAACTGTCTGATGATTAGTTTGCTACTATCTGCAACCAGTGTTATTACAAGATGTACAATTTGGTCTGATGGAAAGTTCTGTAACAGAGGGCTGGCAGGCAACAGTATTTTATTTCTTTAAACCTGTCTGGATGGCAGTTTTATTGGGCCGTGTTTGATGATTTAATACCCTGACAATGCCAAAGAATAGAATGGGAGTATATGCTCTTTGCAATTCCTTTCTCTGTGATTTGCTTGTGATGATTATTCTTAAGTTAGTATCCTGGAGGCTGCATCTCATTAGCTGTTAAATTGTGGCTAGTCATAGCGAGTGGCTTAACGGCTTTTCATTACAAATGAAGAGCTGTTGCATTGGGAGCTGCTGAATCATAATCCATTCTTGGTTAGAAGACATTATACAATTTGACATTTCAAGTGCCTCGTGGTATTTGGGGCTCCAAATCCTTGCTGTTGTGACATGCTGGTGATGTTGTGTTGTAAGATACTATGCTGAGATCCTCAGATGTGTCCAGGAATATGAATTCTTGGCTTCTGCTAACTTTCTTGGCAACTGGGTGTCAGGTACTCTGGCAGCTTCAGGAAAACGTCGAGTCTTGCCAGTCCCACTCAAGAGGACAGGGTTGTTTTTTCCAGTGTCAGCAGCTGGAGGTAGGTTGCCAAGAGAAAAGAAACAATTCACCTTCATCCACGCTCTGAAGAGCACAAATTTGTTGATAGAGCAAATGTAATTATTTGTGTGGCTGGTTGCTTCTAGCTAGGGAAGCTGGAGAATGTTTGTTTGCTGTGAGGATTTTTATTTCCAGTTGGGAGATGTGCCTGTGCTGACCAGTTCTTTCCCTCCTGCAACAGGCAGGGAGGAATGTGTGTACACTTTCCAAACAAGACTTGAGCCAGGCATGGAGGAGTGCCCAAGAGCTCTGTGGGATTGATGTGCAGCCTGGATCCCTTCTCTGTCCACAGCTTTCCTTCCTCCTACTCAGGAGCAGTAATTTCAGCAGGGAGAGCACTGTTTAAAACAAACTTTACCCTTTTTTTTTTGTCAACATCAGCCCATTTTGCTCCAGCCTTGAAACAAAGTGTACCTTCTGTGACCTCTTTCAGCATCACTTTTGCTTTGTGGAATCCAGGATGGACCTGGTAGTCTCCTGGGTGCCAGACTGTTTGTTTGAGCAGCTCCCTTGTGGGCTTGGTGTTTGATCAGTGGTTTCCCTAGTGAGTCATATCAGGAGGTATGCTTCAATGTTTCCAACTCAGATGACAGAGGAAGGTGTGCCCCAGCTCCTGACTCAAAATCAGGGTTGCTCCCAGGATGTGCTGCTCCCCTAATCAGTTGTGTAGCACCTCAGAAGCTCCTGACTCATTCTGTATGTTTCTTAAAACAAACAAACACCACACACAGTAAAAACCCTTTCCAGCTCTTTCCCTAACATCGTGTGGGGTTTTTCTTGAGGGGGGGTGGAAATCCTAAATAAGCTTAATTGAAAGTGTTTAGCACTTGTTTGTTGTCCTAATGCTGCTTTTAATGAAGATGATGATTAGTGGTGAAATAATAAATTAGGCATGACATTGCTGTTTTGGGTAGTGATTCAGTGAAGAGGAAGCTGAAATACAAATCACTCAGCATCTGCTGGGGCTGGGCTGGCATGTGGATGGTTCCAGGGCATGTGGTGTTTTGCAGCCTGTGCACTGTAGCAGGTCCTGCCTACATAAGGGAAGGAAGAGAGAAGATTGTTTGGAGGGCTGTTGTAGTTTGAAAGCTAATGAGCAACAATACATGATGTGAGTGGGCTGGGATGTTAATTAGTTTGCTCCAAGAGTCTTGCATGCAGCATTAGGGCTGCTTTATCAAGGCTGACTTGCAGTGTTGCCTGGGTCCTGCAGGTATGCTGCCTTGGGAGTGTGAGTCCAGGAAGAAACCCTAAGAACCTGAATCTAATTAATTCACCCAGCTAGGATGAGCATGGTGGAGCTGGGCTGCCAGAGATTCCCTTCTGCCACACACTCAGGGAGGCCCTGGTGATGCTCTGAAAGTGAATTGAGATGTTCATTTTCACACCTACACAGGGTTTATTTTTTTTCCTGTTAACCAGAGGCTTAGCATAAACCTTGTCTGTCTGGAGAGCAGCTTTGCTCTTGTAGAGCAGTGGAGATTACTTGCTTATCTTTCACCTCCAGTAGACATTCTCTTAATAAATGCCAAAGTGGGACTTTTCCCTTTTGGCCACAGAATCTTTCTGGAGGCCCCTGGTGATGTGAGGTGGTGATTCTGGGGAGCAGGTTGAGAATTTTTTGGCTGTTCTCCACTGCATCAAATTCTGGTGTCCCCAACACAAGAAGGACATCAAACTGTTGCAGTTGGGCCACAGGAGGGCTGCAGAGATGACCAGAATGCCAGAATTACCTCTCCTATGGGGACAGGCTGAGAGAGTTTGAGTCATGAGAAAGCTGGGTGGAACTTTTTACAAAGGCTTGTAGTGATAGGATGAGGGGCAATGGCTTTGAGCTGGAAGAGGGCAGATTTAGACTGGAGGAATTGAAGGAAGACTGGAGGAATTCCTATTGGGAGGAATTTCTTTCCAGTGAGGGTGGTGAGACACTGGAATAGGCTGCACAGGGAAGTTGAGGATGCCCCTTCCCTGGAGAAGTTCAAGGCCAGGTTGGATGAGGCCTTGAGCAGCCTGGTCTAGTGGAAGGTGTCCCTGCCCATGGCAGGGAGGTTCGAAAGAGATAATCTTTAAAGTCCCTTCCAACCCAAATGCTTCTGTGATCAAGGACAGGTGCAAGAGGTCATAGGAGGAGGAAAGACTTGTCTGGGATGATTTTATTTCCAGGTGTTTTTGAAACAGTGCAGAGGAAAACCTCACAAGTGGTGTGTGTACCCTCAGATTCTATACACATGTGCTTTTAACTTCACATTTGTACAGTAAGAACAGGGCACTCATCACCCACGGTGTGTTTAGCTCCCAGGCTTGAATAAAGGAGTCGTTCTCATTTGCAGGGTCTTTACTGTTTCCTTCTTGACCTGGCTTCAAGTTCAATCCAGTCTTGAAGTTAGAGGGCTGAGTTCTAGCATATTTGTTAGGTTTTTCCAGCTGATTAGATCATGTCAATGAAAATGAGGTAATTGTGAGTTCGGCTGCAGGCGAAAGGGAAGAAGAAGAAGTAGTTGCTGCATTTGCTCACTTCTTGTTGGAAAGTTTGAGGAAGAAATGTGATGAGTGCAGCCTGCAAAATACTAAACAAGTGGTTTAGTGTTTTATTTTGGTGGTTTTTTTTTATCTAGGCTGATTTATTCAAGGCTGAGGTCCCTCATAGTTTTTAAAGATTGTATTTGTTCTGAAAATTGTAGCTTTGTGCATGTCACAGCTAATTGCTGGTACTCTGAAGGATGCAGACAATTAACAGTAGCTTACCATGAAACTTGGAGTAGCTGTGTGCAATCATGTTTCCTTTTGGATCTGAAACTCCAATATCTTGTCAGGTAATGCCTGTTTCTTGTACTGCAGTGGGCTTGGAGCAGCTGCTTTGAGTTTTTGTGGAGATGGGAGATCAGCTCTCTTCAGCCAGACATGGCAGACTTTGCATCAAAAGGTGAAAGTCATGACACATATTTAATTTCCTGCTTTGCTGTCTGGTGTGGCTTGGGCACTTAATGTAAGCTGAGAGGGTCAGCTTTCCATTTGCTGCACATTTAGGTCTTGGTTTTATGAAGGCATTTGGCTGCTTTTGTTGGTGGGATGGAAGTCCCAGACCACTTCTGTGATCTCATGAAAGCACATACTCTGTGGGGACAGCCTCTGGGCTTACAGGTCTGTGCAGAGTAGTTGTGCTGCACCCTGAAACAGGACATATTTTTAGAGCTGGTGGTGTTAGTAAGCTTTTGTGAGCCACTCCACGCTGCTTTGGGAGCAACCTTCTAGGTGATAGTGTAGGTGAAATGAGCTGGTCCAGCACCCTGTCAAGCTGAGTCTTAGAACTGTCCAGTGTAGGGGAATCCACTGCTCTCCCTGGGAGATGATTTCAGTGTCTGGCTGTAATGATTTGGGGAAGGGGTGTTCAGGTTCTGTTGCAGGTGATGATTGTGGTGGAGTTGAGGATGCAGCTTGTATCTGAATAGAGTGTTGGAAAATTGCTGTGCCCAAAGTCAAAACCAAGTCTAGACTATTAAATATCAGTAAACCAAAGGCCTTGAGGATTGCCCTGAACTTGGGGAAAAGAAAGAACTGGCAGTGAAGTTGATGGACTGGCAGGGAGGAGTCTTCATAAAGATGTCAGACAAGGAACAACAATGATCATACTCCAAAAATGAGGAGAAACAGGCCTGTCAGTATCATCTTAGCTAGATCATAAAACAGACATGGAGAGAAGCTGCACCGCAGATGTGAAGTTGAATGGGCTAAAATGAGACCTGCTTTTGCTGGCAGAAGTGTTGGTGTCTCTGGTGTGTCAGTGGAGTTGCCACTCAGTGGAGGTACCACTCAGCAAGCAGCATTGAAAGAAAGCTTTTGACAGTGCCTTGTAAACAGTTCTTCCACAGGCTTGGAAAATATGGAGTAACAAGAGTTTTAGCTAGAAAGCAGGCTGTGTCATGGATGGAGGGAGCTGCTGGTCATGGTCTGTGGTGTCTGCTCTTGGCTCTGGTCTTGCCCTTGATACTGCAGCTGGTTTTAGTTGCTTTGCTCAGAGTTAAAAACACTTAACCATGTGTTTTGGCTGATCAAGATGTTTATTCATTAAATCAGGTCATGCTACAGGAAGTAATGAGATATGAACCTGCAATCACAAGTCAAAAGATGACTTTGGCCTAGGAAGTTACTGCCTGCCAGGTGGGACCTGTGGACAGACAGATGCAGCTGGCAAGAGCTGAGAAAGTTCGTGTTGTTATCTACTGTGGTTCAGCTGACAGAAGCTTTTTAGGTGAACCTGCCTTGGACTTGATGATCCCCAGAGGGTACTGCCAACCCCTACCATCCTCTGATTCTGTAACTTGTAACTTAGCAATCTCCCTTATCTTTGGAGGACTTTGTGGACTGAAGCAGTAAACCCAGGGTTGGGTTGTTGATTATAGGTACAAAGGCTAGTGGCAAAAGGGACTAGGGACAAAAAACTCTGCAGGTGGCTGCAGGGAGCTGGTTGTAGTGGTTGATGCAAGGACATCTCTGAATTACGGAAAAGCTACGGTGATGTTACTAAGAGTGGGCAGAATGCTTTAGGTATTGAGATTACAGATAATGTCATCTCTGGATGCATTTACTGGAACAAATGTGGAGGAGAGAGGCTTTCCACTCTCATAGTTGCTTTACCAAAGCCTGGCTTGGGACATAGAAGCCTTTGAAATATGAAAAACTAGAGAGGGTTTTTTTTCTGTCTGATAAACATCAGGGTGGAGAAGCTGTTTGAGCTGATGGACGAGGCTGAAACACTACCAAAGCCTTAAAATGATCTATAGCTGCCTTGGCAGTACCCTTGATCTTGCCTGTTTTCTTCCAGCAGATCATTGGGTTGTTGTTTGGTGGCTTTTTTTTTTTCTCTTCTGTGGCTCTTGGCCAGAAGTACTGAAGGTTTCAAGTACGTTGGAGACTGTTAAACATGGTGTATAATGCAAGAAAAAAAAAAAAGCTGAACTAAGGAGGAAAGTTTTCTGCTCTAATACATTATGAAGTGGAGGTCTTTGTGTCCTTTCCCTCCCTTGTGGCCTTATGGTGTGATTTTTCTGTTTATAAAAGCTTTCTCTTTGATTAATTCCAATTGTGTCTTGGGGAAAATGGTTCTAGGTACAAAATAATCATTACTGGCAGAGTTAGCAAGTGGCAGATTGTTGGGGAGAGGAGGACTGAGTGAAGAAAGTTTGTGCAGTGTTTTGCCAACATGGTAGAAGAGAGGAAAAAATGAAGTTGGGTGTCTGAGCAACCAGCTGCAGCTCAGAGTAGTTTTTCCCAAAACTCAGATTGAAAGTAGGGATCTCTCCCAGCTCTCCAAGACTTCTTTTTCTCTTCATTTGTTAATCACAAATCAAAGCCTTCAACGCTGTGCTTAGAATGTTGTGCTGCTCTGGATTCATGAGTGTGATGCCAATGCCTTTTTTTTAATATATATTCATGTTTCAAGGCACCTTCAGGGATTTTGTTAATTTGTTTGCCTTCTGGCATCCTGTGGAGTCAAAACTTGTCAATAGTTTTGATCACTAGACCCTTTGTGTTTGCTCTTAATCCTGAGCTGATATTTCTGACTTTCCTGGTAGTTCAGAGGTTGAGGATAGAGTTTTTGAGCCTTTCAGCATTATTTCTTTTAAGTGTTGTGCTGCTGCAAAGTTGCTTCAGAGGATGAAGGCTGACTGCTAATGTAGGCATAGAAGGAGGAGCACTCCTGCCCCTCTACTGTGCTGTAGTCAGGCCTCACCTGGAGTGCTGTGTCCCGTTCTGGGCTTCCCAGTTCAAGAGAGACAGGGAACTGCTAGAAAGAGTCAAAGGCATGGCTATGGGGATGGTTA
>WBNM01002965.1:100180-155367 GCA_013399055.1 Ramphastos sulfuratus
TCTGGACCTTCTCCAGCAGATCCCTGTCCCTCTTAAACTGAGGAGCCCAAAACTAAATGAGTTCCACCTGAAGAAGAGGTACTGGAGCCCTGGTGAAGGCTGCCCAGAGAGGGTATGGAGTCTTTCTCTGGAGAGATTCCAACCCCTTCTGGACACTGTGATCCTGAGCAACTTGCTGTGGGTGACCTTGCTTTTAGCAGGGGACTTTTGACTGAATGATCTCCAGAGGACCTTTCCAAACCCCCTGATTCTGTGAACTATGCACATCTCATGCTGGTTTAACTTCATTTCCAGGTGATGGAATATGAGAACAGGATCAGAGCCTACTCCACACCAGACAAAATCTTCAGATACTTTGCCACTTTGAAAGTGATAAACGAGCACGGGGAATCGGAGGTGTTCATGACACCGCAGGACTTTGTCAGGTCCATAACACCCAATGAAAAGCAACCAGAAAGTAAGTAATGTCTATGCTGTGAGGGGTGGAGCTGGTACAGGGAAGAGGAATCAACCCTCCAGGCTCTGCTCACCTAATCTGTAACCTTGTGATAAAATTGTAGTCTGCTTTTGGTTGGAAGTGACCTCTAAATCCAACTCCCCTTGCAGTCAGCAGGGATGTCTGTAACTACAGCAGGTTGCCCAGTCCCAAACAGCCTGCCCTGGAAAGGTTCCCAGGATGGGATTGCTACCAGCTCTCTGGGCAGCCTGTGACAGTGTCTTACTATGCTCAGTGTGAAAAATGTCTTCCTTCTCTCTAAGCCAAATCTTCCTGTTTCAGTTTCAAACCATCACCCCTTATCCTGGCACAGCAGGTCCTGCTAAAAAGATTGCCCCCAGTCCCTTTTAAGTATGGAAGGTTAAGGTCTCCCCAGAGCCTTGTCTGCTCCAGGCTGAACAACCTCAACTATCCCAGCCTGGCCTCAGTCAAGGGCTTCTAGCCTTCCCATCATTGTTGTGACCACCTCTGGCCTCACTCCAACAGGTCCTTTTTCTCCTGTGCTAAGGACTCCAGAGCTGGGCCCAGCACTGCAGGTGGGGTTTCAGCAGAGCAGAGGGGCAGAATCCCCTTCCTCCCTCTGCTCCTTACACTGCTGAGGATTAGCCCAGAACATGGCTGGCTCTGGGCTATGAGTGCACAGTGCCAGCTTATCTCCAGCTTCTCATCCACAAAAGAAGACTCAAAGATTGCCTTCAACTCAAACATTTTAAGAGCTGTTCGTGAGGAAGTTGCTTTAGCAAGGAAAACCTTAGCAGTAAAGGACTCCAGGCAGTCCTATGTCCCCAGCTGAATTGTGATGCTGCTGGTCAGGGTGCAACTCACCTCTGCCAGGTTCAAATTCTCTGTGCATTGTGGGGAAGCTCATCAGCTGTGGTAGCTGTCTGAAGTTTGACAGGCAACAGACAGGAGAGCTGGTTTGTTTCTTTTTGTTGGAAAGCAGTGTCTTGAGCATTCAGTCAGAGATTGGGTTTTGAGGGAATGCAGGAGAGTTTTGCCTGTCTCCCTGTTTTGGAGAACATTCATGTTTTGGGTGAGCTGTGGAAGATCAGGTTTCTTGGCCTCCCACAGTGCATTTCAAAGAATAAAAGAGGCTTTTGTCAAATTAAAACTCCTGTCTGCAGGCATTAATGAAGACTGTCAGCCCCCAAATGTTAACTTTTTGAGAGTGGGGTTTATGTGCGAACTGTGAAACTGTTTGGGTATCTTGCATGACATCTGCTAAGTAAATACCATGTACACTTGTGCTTAGAGAACACCAGTGTGAAGTGTGTTCAGGAAGGGAGAAAAAAAATAATCCTGTCTTTAGTGTTAAAAGCATGATGGTGAATTAATTAGTAATTAGATTTCCATCAGGTTCTGTAAATGCCTGCAATTCTTGTCTGAATTACATTGTTTCATCTTGAGTGAAGAAGTAGTTTGAGCAATAACCAGAAGATAGTGTTTGTTCCTTCAGTACCTGAAAGGGCTCTACATAAAAGGCTGCAGAGGGACTGTTTACAAAGGCCTGGAGTAATAGGATGAGGGGCAAGGGTTTGAAATTAAAGAAGAGCAGATTTAGACTGGATGTTAGGAACAGGTTCTGCACCGTGAAGGTGGTGCAACACTGGAACAAGTTGCCCAGGGAGGCAGGGCTCTGTCCCTAAGGATATTCAAGGTCAGGCTTGACAAGACTCTGAGCAATCTGATCTGGTGGAGGATGTCCCTGCTTAGTGTAAGGGGAGCAGACTAGATGACCTTTGGAGGTCCCTTCCAACCCAACCCATTCTGTGAGAGATGCTAAAGATGTCTGTCACCATCTTACCTGTGTGATGCTCCTGCAGTTGCTGTTTTGAAAAGCAGCAGCACCTGGTTGAGTGTGAGTTTTCCCATGCAACTAAATTGTTTTTTGTCAACCAGTTTAAAATTAGAAAATATCTGATGTTTCATTTCAAAACTCATGGCTCTGGTTTGCTTCTTCCATGGAACACACCTGCTTGGTGTGTTTTGAAATGTTTTGAAAGCAACTGGAAGAGTGCTCAGACAAATCTGCTTTGGAGAAAAGCTAAAGTGACTAATGGGAAATAATTTGTCAGTTTTAACTACCACCTTCCCATTGTAACCATCATTATCCTGGCTAGGTGAGCTGCTGAAGTGGCCCCCAGTGAAGCCTATCTTGCCCTTAAGTGCCTGCACACACTGCTAGTCAGTGACACAAAGAAGCCTGCAAAGGAAGAAAATTGCAGTGCTGCCCTTGGTGGTGCTTACAGGTGCTCTTGGAGAGTGGAATGGGATGGAAATTGAGCTTTGGCTGCCCATCAGCAGGCAAACCAGGAGCATGGACTTCATAGATGTTGTTTCAAAATCTGTCTTGAGAACCATTACCATCATGGACATGCTTCTAGACAAAGCTACTGCCAGGGTGAGTGTTGCTTATGAGTGCTGTACTGCATGGCAATCACAGTAAATGGGTTTTTTAATACATAAAGAGTAGGAGAGGAAAACACAGTCAAGTCAAACCAGCCATAACCTTGCCCCCAAATGCTTTAAAACCTGGTAGTTAGTTAAAAAGAGCAGACAGGGCTGATTTCAGCCCCAGAAGTTACAGGAGGACAAAGACTGCTACCTGCTGGCAGTTCTGTTTCTGTACTTCACATCTGTTTGGTACTTTCAACTCACAGGATAATCTCAGCTGTAGATTAGTAGGGAAATGCTGGGCCTGCTTTCTCTCTTGGTCATGACTTGGGTGAATCCTCTACCAGGGCTGGACCATCCTGCTTTCATCCCAGGATGTTCCTTGGGATAGTGATGTAGCTTGGAGAGCTCCCTAGGGATCCCCCTAAGATAGTGATGTAGCCTGCTGTGACTGTACAAGCTCAGCTGGTTCATCATAGAATCATTTTGGTTGGAAGAGACCTTTTAAGATCAAGTCCAAACCAGCACTGCCAGGTTCACCACTGGACCTTGTCCCTCAGCACCGTATTTACATGGCTTTGAAATCCCTCCAGGGATGGGGACTCCACCACTGCCCTGGACAATGACAACCTTTTCAGGGAAGACATTTTTGCTTATGTCCCATCTAAACCTCCCCTAGTGCAACTTGTGGCTACTTCTTCTAGTCTTATTGCTTGCTACTTGAGAGAAGAGACCATCTCCACCTCACTCCAATCTCCTTTCAGGGAGGACAAGAAAGTCTTCATTCAGTCTCTTTTTGTCCAGACTAAAGAACCCCAGTTCCCTCAGCTGCTCCTCATAGGACTTGTATGATGCTCAGAGGGCTGGAGCACCTATGAGGACAGGCTATGAGAGTTTGGGCTCTTCAACCTGGAGAAGAGAAGGCTTTGAGGAGACCTTGTAGTAGCCTTCCAGTATCTGAAGGGGACCTACAGGAAGCCTGGGGAGGGATTATTTACAAGGTCTTGCAATGACAGGACAAGGGGCAATGAGTTTAAACTGGCAGAGGGAAGTTTTAGACTGGATGTTAGGAGGAAGTTCTTTCCAATGAGGGTGGTGAGACACTGACACAGGTTGCCCAGGGAGGTTGTGGCTGCTCCCTCCCTGGAGGTGTTCAAGGCCAGGTTGGACGAGGCCTTGAGTGAGCTGTGCTAGTGGGAGGTGTCCCTGCTTATGGCAGGGGGTTCGAACTGGATGAGCTTTGAGGTCCCTTCCAACCTAAACCACTCTATGACCGTATTCAAGGCCCTTCACCAGTATAGCTGCTCTCTGGACATGCTCCAGCACTTCAGTGTCCTTCTTGTAGTGAGGAGATGCTTGAACTGAGTTGGGGATTACTTTCTACAGCCACAGTAACACTAAGGTTTTCCATGAAGCATATTTGAGGGATTAGTGCTGCAAAGCAGTAACTTTCCAATGAATTAATGCAATCTTGCATAAGCAACCTGAGAGGCAGGAGGAGGACAGGGGATGCTCTGTGTGCTCAAACTGCTGGTCATTGTTTTGGTGAATGACTCCTTGCTAATGTGCCTGCCATTTTATGGAGAGAAAATGCTGCAGGATGGAAGTGATGTGGAGCAATGAAGTAGCTGAGGGCTAATCTGCTGCGAGGTATCTTATGCCTGGTTCATTGCTATGGAGTACACAGGAGAACATTTGATTTATTGGCCATAAAGTGTCAATTTAATTCTAGGCTGCATTTTGCTGGCTTGGGCAGAACGAATGCCAATTCATTAGCTCCTGTGGATTGCTTTTTCTTAGTACTTCAGGAAAACTTCTGCTGTTACCTTCTCCAGTAGACAAAATGTACTTAAGGGGCAACACATTCATGCTGAGCTTGGAAGGTGTCTGGCAGTATAAGCTAAAGAATGGCATTCAGCTTGGAAGCTGCTTTAAAACAACAACAGAAGCGTTTCTTTAGGTGCTATCTGGAAAGTCCAAGCGCCAACAGAAGCGTGGGCAGTGATATCTGCTCCCTGCAGTCCACTGTTGTGTTTTTTCTCCCACCTCCTCTGGTAGCTGAGAGGTTGCTCTCCTCCAAAGCTGGATGAACAGGGATGGTTGCTTTGTACTTGGCCCTTGCTTGGTACCCCAGCCTCAAGCCAGCTAAAAATACTACGTGTCTGGTGGGAAGTGTTCACAGAATCCCTCTTTCAGATGTTCCAGCTCTTCAAAGACAGGTGAGCTTTCCCTGAAGGGCTTATGAAGCCATGACACTCAGCAGGAGTTGGAGCTGCCTGATACTTGCAGGTCATTGCTGGCACATGGCTCTGTAGCCCTACCTAGCTGGTGGTCTGAATGAATGTTTCCATGTACTTGGACCTGCTTGCTGGTGGCCTACCCAGTCCTCTTCTCTTACCTGGTCTCCAAGTTTCCTTGGTTCCCCCAACTTTCTCTGTTTCCATTCTGCACAGATGGTTTTTCTGAGGAAAGTGAGTGTTTCAGGGCATCCTGGACTGAAAAGGAGCTGCTTCTCAGCTGGACTTTCTGCCTTTGCAGTAAAGATTAAAAGAGGTAAAAAAGGCTTCCTGCCTTGTCACAGCATGCTGTAGTGAAGACATCTTCTATCCAAAGCAGTATTCCTCTTCCATCCCAGTGTTAACCTTTGTGGTTAACCCTAACTCCTGCCACACAAAAGAAGCCTTTCTAGGTCCACCATGCTATGCAGGAGTTCAAATACCTGAACTCTTGGAAATGCCATGGAAGGTTTTCCCTTTCAGTTTTTGGTTGTCTGCAAGAGGCCATGAGGATGGTGTTGAAGCACAGCCAGAAGCAGCAGTTGTGCCTCTGCAGCCTCTGTGTGCAGGTTGGTGTTGGAGGAGAGGAGCTGTGAAGGACAGGGCAGATCTCTGGCAACCTGATTAGACTGCATGGCTTGAACCTTGGTTTTTAAATGGTTTGGATTTTGTCTGCATTTCAGGAGCAGCTGAGCACAAAGCTGCCTTCCAGATTGTTGCAACAGTCAAGAGATCATTTGTTATTTTTGAATCAAGTTTGTAAAATATGAATCTGGTCTTCTGTAGGCCACAAGCTGTGACAAGTGCTCACCTGGTCTGGTGGGGAGGGGAGGTCCTGCCTAGGCACGTGCAGATGCCTGAAACTTTCAACTGGGATCTTTAAGACCCAGAAGGAAACTAGAAAAGCTGAACTTCCACTCTGGTTTGTTGATGGAGATTTTAGTTCTGTGTTATCCACCAAATACATCTGCTGGAGAGGCCTTCAGGGAAGGGATGTGAATGAGGGGGAGAGGCAACATGGCGATGATCTCCTGAACCACGAGGCTGAATGAATGTTGGGGTTTGTGTGTGAAAATACATCATTACTGGGCAAGAATCATCTTTTGAGTGTGGAATGCCTGATGTGAGAGCTGAGGAGCAAGTGAGAGGAGCATTTACATGCAAGCTGATGTGATAATTGTCAGAAGAAGCAAATAATTAGAGCTTGCAGTGCAGATAATGAGTCGATGTGGCAGATCAATTGAGTTATGAATGCACATCTTGTAGAGAGGCTGACTTGCCTGGTGGATGTGGGGGAGATGGAGCAGCAAAAAGTATTTCCTTGCACAGAATAGGTCTGGGGTTTAACACAAACCTGAGACTGATGCCCCCTGAGAAATCTCAGGCAGCTCATTGTTTGCTTGCAGATTACATTTGGAATTCAGGGGAAAATGCAAAAATCAGAAGCTGGATTACAGCTCTGGAGGGAAAACTTTTGGTCCAGCATTTTCTTCTGCAGCACAGCATGTTGCATGCCTGGTTAGTAGGCTCTTCTTCAGACTTTGAGTAGCCCTTTTGCTCATCTGCTTGCAAGAGAAAGAATCTCTGTTTCATATCAAGCAACAGGAAGAGAAAAGCAGAAGATGAGTAAATGGCACCAAAATCATGTGACAAATCTGAGAAAGATACAAAGATTGGAAGGAGCTGAGAAGGTTCTTCTATCAGTGGAAAACTGCTGGCATCCCAGAGGAAATCAGGATGGTTTCTCAATTGATCTCAGCTGTGTTCTTGGCAGAATATAATCGTTCTTCTGAAAACTGCTTTGTTAGAGAGGTTTTAAAACTGCAATCTGTAATGTGCTGCCCATGGCTGCCTTTTTGTACACGGTGACACAAAGAGCTTAGTAATTGTTTAGATATTTATCAAGTGTGGTAATTAGTTAGTGAATCTGTGGAATGTGTGTTTGTTGATCAATGGAAACATAATAAGGGTTTGCCTTTAGATTGGATTAGGGCTGAACAAGAGGAGCAGCAGCTTATTGTGTGGGTTTGTAATTCCTTCTCCATTCATTCATCCTCCCCAGCCCAAAAAGAAAGTAATAAACACACAGAGTATGGTTCTTCTGTTGAATAGAATCACTGAGTGGTTTGGGTTGGAAGGGACCTCCAAAGGTCATCTAATCCAATTCCCTGCAGTGATCATGGACATCCTCCACTAGATTGGGTTGCTTTCTTGAGCCTGACCTTGAATATCTCCCAGGGATGGGGCCTCAACTACCAGAACAACCTCTTGCAGTGTTCCCACACCCCAACGGTGCAGATCTTGTTCCTCACATCCAATCTAAATCTGACCTTCTCTCATTTCAAACCATTGCCTCTCAATCTATCAATGCAGGCCTTTGTAAACAGTCCCTCTGCAGCCTTCTTGTAGGCTCCCTTCAGGTACTGGTATGCTGCTATTAGGTCTGCCTGGAGCCTTCTCCTCTCCAAGCTGAACAACTCCAGCTTTCTTGGGCTGTCCATGTAGAAGACTTGTTCCAGCCCCCCAGTATAAGAATACCCTTTTCCCATGTTGTGGCAGGCAGTGAGTGTAAGTAATTTTGGTTTCTTCTGAACTGTGTTTGTTTTTAGAGTGTGGTGCAAGTACCATGACATGATTAAGAGCAGAGCCCTCTATTTTTAGCATTGGTAAGGGGTGCCAGCCTAATCTGAAACAACACTTGGACTGATGTTACTTGTTGAGGTACTCGGTGGCACTCCTGCTGTTTATTTTGGTCCCCGGATTGTACTTGAGGTGGTATTAGAATATGTAGGAGTAATACATAGTGGTGCTTACAGATTATAGGCAAGCTGGCCATGGTGAAACAGTTTGGGAGGTCACCCTTGGCACAGCTGAAAGTGAGCAGCTGGTGCAGAAATAAAAGAGGCTTCAATAATTGTAAAGTTGCAGAATGTGAGGTGTTGGAAGGGACCTTCAGAGATCAAGTCTGATTCTCCTGACAAGCAGGACCATTTAGGGCAGATCACACAGGAATGCATCCATGTGGGTTTTGAAGATCTTTAGAGAAGGAGGCTCCACAATCTCTCTGTGCAGCTCCGAGGCTCTGTCACCTCACAGTAGAAGGTTTTGGTTTTTTTTTCTCATGTTGGGGTGAAATTTTCTGTCCCAGGGTAACACAGAAGAGAGATTTGGACCCATCCTTCTGACAGCCACCCTTCAGATCTGTGTAGACATTGATAAGGTTCCCTCTCTGCCTTCTCTTCTCCAGACTAAGCAGCCCTAAGTCTCTCTGCCTCTCCTTGTAAGAGAGATGCTCCAGTGCCTTAACCAGTTGAAGAGGGACAGGGATCTAATGAAGAGGGTCCAATGGAGGGCTACAGGGGTGATTAGGGGATTGGAGCACTGTCTGATGAGGAGAGGCTGATGGACCTGGGTCTTTTTAGTCTGGAAAAGAGAATACTGAGAGGGGATTTAATACATGTTTATAAATACTTGAGGGCTGGGGTCAGGAGCTGGGGGACAGGCTCTGCTCATTTGCTCCCTGGGATAGGACAAGGAGCAATGGATGGAAGCTGCAGCATAGGAGGTTCCACTTCAACACAAGGGGGAACTTCTTTACTGTAAAGGTCACAGAGCACTGGAACAGGCTCCCCAGGGAGGTTGTGGAGTCTCCTTCTCTGGAGACTTTCAAGGCTTGTCTGGATGTGTTCCTGTGTGACCTGAGCTAGATTGTATGGTCCTGCTCTGGCAGGGGAGTTGGACTCAATGATCTCTTTGAGTCCCTTCAACCTCTGACATCCTGTGAGCCTGTGAACTGTTCTCGTAGTCCTCCGCTGAACTCAGTAGTTCCCTGTTCCTCTTGAACTGGGGAGCCCGGAACTGTACACGGTATTCCCAATGTGGTCCAGCTAGGGCAGATGTGTAGTGGAAGGTGAGGTGTGGTACAGTGTTTTGTGTAAATAATAGGCTTATTCTGGTGCAGATCATGATGAAAACTCTGGGTTTGAGCACAACCAAGCAGCAAAACCCAGATGCTCTGGGGGGTCACTGTGCAACCTGGGGTAGCCGTGGTGCTAGTCACACTGCTTTCAGTCCTGGAGAGGCTTTGTGACGCAGCCACGTAAACTATTTATGGATTTCATTGCTCTGTCTCTTGAAGGAAATCCTTTAATCCATTTCTGGGAGAGCAATATTTCAGCCCCTGCTTTTCAGTGGAAGGTGGGAAAGCTCTTTTGAACTGTTAAATGTGCCCATTTGCTCGTGTTCCTGCGGCTCGTCAGCAATAGCCCCGACAGGGGATATTTATTTTATGAGCCTGCTGCTTACACACACTCCTGTGGTAGCTTTTACTTTGCACACTGCCTTTTGAATAGCAGAGTTGTAAGAGCTGGCATTCTTTCCTTTCCTTCTTCAGATGTGATTGTCCCCAGTCATGCAGTGTTTCCATGTGATCTATGCAGATGCTGAATTCCTATTGTTAACATCGTGGAGGAAAAGCCTTTGGGTGTTTTTTTAATAGCTCAGAATGTTAGGGATTAGAAGGAATTTCAAAAAGATCATCCAGTCCAACCATCCTGCCAGACCTAGGGCAAGTCACACAGGAACACATCCAGGTTTGTTTTGAATGTCTCCAGAGAATGAGACTCCACAACCTCTCTGGGCAGCCTGTTCCAGGGCTCTGTCACCCTCACAGGGGAAAACATTTTTCTTTATGTTCACCTGGACCACTAGTCCAGGGGAAAACATTTTTCTTTATGTTCACCTGGACCACTCTGGTCCACCTTGCATCCATTGCTCCTTGTCCTATCATTGGACATCACTGAGCAGAGCGTGGTTCTGCCCTTCACATCTTTATAAACATGAATGAGGTCATCTCTCAGACTCCTCCAGGCTAAAGACCCCCAGCTCCCACAGCCTTTCCTCACAAGGGAGATGTTCCACTGCCTTCAGCATCTTTGTGGCTTTGCTCTGGACTCTCTCAAGCAGTTCCCTGAGGTCCTTCTTGAACTGAGTGGCTCAAAAGTGGGCACAATATCCCAGATAGGGCCTCACCAGGACAGAGTAGAGGGTGAGGAGCACCTCTCTTGGCCTATTAACCACACCCCTTCTAGTCCACCCCAGGATGCCACTGGACCTTCTTGGCCACAATGCCACACTGCTGCCTCATGGTCATGCTTCTGGCCACCAGGACACCTAAGTCACTTTCCCCTATGTTTTTCTTTACATTATATAATCTAAAGGGAGAAAAAAAAACCCACACCACAAAAAAACCCCTCAACTACTACAGGCATCAGGCAACAATCTCTTTTTTTTTTTTCCTAGTATCTTTTTGTCAGTTTTCAAGACTTGTGAACAAACACCTAGGTAGGTACTCATGGCAGTCATAGGTTGGCAGTTGGACTCTATCTTGGAGGTCTTTTCCAACCAAAACCGTTCTGTGATTTGAAGTCTGTAAAAAAAAAAAAAAAAAAAAAAAAAAAAAAAAGGCTTACTCTGTCAGGAGCTATGGAAAGGAGAATTTAAAGGAGGGATTTCAGTGTGCAGCTCAGTTCATGCAGCAGAGCAGGAGGGATATCATTGTGTGTGGCTGGGAGGAAGAGCGAGTGTAGAACACTGATATGGGCCAGTACACTGCTGCTTGCAATGAGTAATGCTGCCTGCCAGCACTGATACAGTGCCATGGAAGCAGGCAGCAGCAGAAGTGACAAATTTTTGTACTGCACTGACATAAAAATGCTTCTCCCCCATCTCTGAAACGTGCACAAACCAAACCTGTATGCTTGCTTCTCGTCAGATATGATTGTGTCAGATGCTGACATGATAGAGATGATGAAAACTACCTCTCTGTGACTGTTGTGGTGCTCTGGACACTGTCTTCAGCAAATAAGGAATTGCTTGGAGCTTTTAAGCTTGAGGACAGACCTGGCAGCTTCTATACCAAGTATGAGGGTTGGGATGCAGTTGCCCAACAGCCATATGTAAGTCAAGGTCCATTGCAAGAAGAGTCTCAGCGTACCCAGATGCTTTTTTTTTATTTCCTTCCCCTGTGTCTTCATGTTCCATGCCATAGCAATTGAGGGAACAGATGGAAACAAACAACTCCATGCTTAGGTGAATGTAGCTGGACCAAACCCAGCCTGGAGGCAAACTCTGCTGGACTGAGAACTGATTTCACCAGTGTGTTTTTCTTTCTCTGACTCTACTGTTGTAATTTGTTGCTGTTAACTCTCATGATGCATTTTAGTCATCTCCAGTCATTACCTCATTGCCTCCCCTTTTGCCTACCTCATGTTATCTGTGGAGAGTGCAAAGTTTATACTGCTACTCTCTTCCTTTAGCACAGATCCTGGTACTTGCCCTTTTTGGGTGTCTTCTGGCTGGTTTTAATAACTTTCTGTATGTTCATGTATAATATATATGAACATATATATCATAGAATCATGAAGGTTGAAAAAAATTGCTAAGATGGAGTCCAACCATCAAACCAATATCACTACACCTGCTAAACCACGTCCCTCAGTGCTATGCCCACACATTTCTTGAATGTCTCCAGGGATGGGGACTCCACCACCTCCCAGGGCAGCCTGTTCCAGTACCTGACCACTGTTTCAAGAAAGGAATTTTTCCTCGTGTGCAACCTAAACCTCCCCCAGTGCAATTTGAGGTCATTGCCTCTTGTCTTATCACTTGTCACTTGGGGAAAAGACCATCCCCCACCTTACTCCAACCTTCTTTCATGTAGTTGTAGAGAGCAATGAAGTCTCCCCTTCTCTTCTCCAGGTTAAACAACCCCAGTTCCCTCAGCTGTTCCTCACCAGACCTGTTCTCCAGACCCTTCACCAGCTTCACTGCCTTTCTCCAGTACCTCATTGTCTTTTTTGGAGTGAGGAGCCCAAAACTGAACACAGTAGTCAAGCCTTGGCCTCACCAGTCTATATTTAAAAATACATTTTTTTTCCATATATCTGTATGTGTATATTATATATTTGTGTGAAAGAAAATAATTTAGTTCATCTTTGCTTGCTACCCCTCTCCATGAGCATCCATTCACAGACTGCACTGGGTTGGAAGGGACCCTCAAAGGTCATCTTGTCCAATCCCCCTGCAGTCAGCAGGGACACCTCCAACTCGATCAGGCTGCCCAGGGCCACATCAAGTCTGATCTTGAATGTCTGCAGGGACAGAACCTCAACCACCTTCCTCATTGTGAAGAACTATCTCTTGATGTCCAACCTAAATCTGCTCTACTCCAGTTTTAAACCATTGCCTCTTGTTCAATCACCACAAGCTGTTCTGTACAGTTCCTCCCCAGCCTTCCTGTAGGTCTCCTTCAGCTACTGGCATGCAGCTGTAAGGTTTCCCTGAAGCCTTTTCTTCTCCAGACTGAACAATCCAAATTCTCTCAGCCTGTCTTCATAGGAGAGGTGCTCCAGCCCTCTGATCATCTTTGTGGCCCTCCTCTGGACCCATTCCAGCAGGTCCACATCTCTTGTGTTGGAGGCCCTAGAGCTAGAGTCCAGGAGCAGATAGGCAGGATCACCTCCGTTGACCTGCCAGGCACACTGCTTTTCATTTAGCCCAGGATGTGATTGGTCTTCTGGGCTGCAAGTGCACAGTGCTGGCTCATCCACCATCCTTTGAAACCTGTTTGCTTTCCCAGTACCAGTGTCCGGCTGAGGGGGGTGAGTGTGCTATTAAGACATACTTTCCCTTGCTATTTTTAACAGTGTCCTTTACTAGCTTTCTGTGAGCACGTGTGTGATGCTGGGCTGCCAGCAATCTGTCTTGCAGTGCTATTTCCTGGCATGGGAACAGGAGGTATGACTGAGAAATGACTTTATTATGACACATGGACATTAAGTTAAGCTCAGCTTAGCAGTCAGCAGCCAGATGGATGGTCAGGGGCAGGCTCCAACCTGATAACGTGTCTTTGGTGAAAGAGGCACATGTATCAAATGAATCCTGTCTCCCAGTGTGGCACCACTTACTGTCCTGCTCTTATACCTCCAGCTTTGAAGACAAAACTCCTCCCCTGAAGATGAAAGTTGGAAAATGTCTATTTTCTAGTGCAGCTTTCACTCTATTGTGAGCTGCAAAAAACACTGAGAATGTGCTTTCTGCCTTGGATATTCACACATCCAGAAAGCCCTCTGACAATTGTTGTGACCTTTGGAATTGGTGACAGAGGAGCTTTAGCTGCTTGGGTTCCCAAAGGTTGAGGAGGTCATCCTGGAGTGATTACTAATCCATTTTCTGCACCATAACCAGTATGAACCTTTGCAGTGGACAGGAAGAGGTTCATTATCTTCCTGCACAAGGTGGTGGTCCCCAGGCATGGGAAAGCTTGCTTTTTGGTTTTGGAGAAGTTTTTCCCCATCTTTTTTTTCTAATTTAAATTGAAATGAGGATCTGATAATTATCATAAACAGTGGTAGGAAATGCATGAGCTGTAGCTCTGCTGAGGGCTTTTATACTTCAGAGAACCAAAAATCTGCTCATGCTTTTCCTCCCTGCACAAGGGTAGAGAGGCTCTGCAGAGGGACTTGGATAGATTGGATTGATAAACCAACATCAACAGGATGAGCTTCAACAAGGCCGAATGCCAGGTCCTGCATTTGGCCCACAACAACCCCAAGCAATGCTACAGGCTTGGGGCAGTGTGGCTGGAGAGCAGCCTGGCATAAAGGGGCCTGGGGGTTGTAATTGACAAGCAGATGAACATGAGCAAGCAGTGTGTCTGGTGGCAAAGAAAGCCAATGGCATCCTGGCTTCTATTAGACATGCTGTGTGCAGCAGGGATAGGGAGGTGATTGTCTCCTTGGACTTGGCTTTGGTGAGGCCACACCTCAAGTGCTATGTTTAGTTTTGGGCACCTCATTACAAGAGAGATGTGGAGGTGCTGGAGTGAGTTCAGAGGAGGGCAATGAAGCTGAGGAAAGGGCCTGGAGAATAAATCTTATGAGGAGTGACTGAGGGAGCTGAGGATGGTTAGTTTGAAGAAGAGGAGGCTGAGGGGAGACTTCATTGCTGGCTACAGCTACCTGAAAGGAGGTCATGGTGAGGTTGGTGCTGGTCTCTTCTCACAGGTAGTTAGTGATAAGAGAGTAATGACCTCAAGCTGTTACTGGGTAGGTTTATACTGGATATTAGGAAAAAAATTTCCCCAGCAAGAGTGGTCAGGGATTGGAATGGGCTGACCAGGGAAAGTGGTGAAGTCCCTGACCCTGGATGTGTTTAAAAGTGATTTGGATGTGGTGCTTGGGATTATGGTTTACGGTGAACCTTGTAATGTAGGGTTAATGGTTGGACTTGGTGATCCCAAGGGTCTTTTCCATACTGAATGTTTCTGTGATTCTGTGTGAGTTACTGAAAGGGCTCAGTTTAAGTTCTGTATAATCTCCTCTCAGAAAGCATCTCCCTGACTTTTGGATTGCAAAGCTCAGATAATTTATCTTCCCAAATATTTTTGTCATCTTGCTTATATGTGCATTCTGCAGTCTGTCTATAGCCTGCCAGGCATTGCAGGCTGGATTGAGAGCTCTCTGCCTCAACTCTGCAAATGCTGGGGTTTTGGGTTTGTTTTTTGTTTCCCCTTCCTCGAGGTAGGAAAAAATCCTCTTTTGCAGTGGTGTGAGAGATTTGATCTACTGGTATAAACAACCCTTCTCCCTGCCTTTCTCCAAAGTGCCTTTCTGGCTATAGTCCTCACCTTCTTATGAATGCAGCTGCAACTTCTTCCTTGAAATCTATTGAGGAGCAACTTTATACTAAAATCTGAACAAGTGTTGTGTTTATTTCACATAATATTAGAGGTTGGAAGGGACCTCCAGAGAACATCAAGCCCCAACCCTATTGCCAAAGCATTTAGAGATATCCCCTTGAATTCTATGAGGAGTTCAGCGTTTGTGAGTCACTCAAGAGGCATTATTAAAAAGTCAGTTTTGTGAATATGCATATCACAGAATCCCAGCATATGGTAGGGAGTGGAAGGGACCTCTGGATATCATCCAGTCCAACCCTTCTGCTAAAGCAGGGTCATTTACAGCAGATTGCCCAGGATTGTGTCCAGGGAGGAATCTCTGGGCAGCCTGCTCCAGGGCTCTAGCACAGTCACAGCAAAAAAGTTTCTCCTTATGCTTAGACAGAACCTCCTGGGTTCCAGTTTGTGCCTGTTGCCCCTTGTCCTGTCACTGGGCACAGCTGAAAAGAGTCTGGCTCCATCCTGTTTTTCCCCACCCTTTAACTCCTGTTGAGCATTGATCAGATCCCCTCTCAGACTGCTCTTCCCCAGGCTCAACAGCTCCAGGTCTTTCAGCCTTTCCTTCTCACAGAGATGCTCCAGGCCCCTCAGCATCTTTGTGGCCATTGCTAAGCTTTCTCCAGCAGTTCCCTTTCCCTCTTGAACTGGAGAGCTAAGAACCTGACCCATGATTGCAGATGTGGCCTCGCTAGGGAAGAGCAGAGGGTGTCCTAGACTCTCCCTGCTGCATGCAGCCCAGGCCTTCTTGACCACAAGGGCATTGTTACTGGCTTGTGGCTGTCCACCAGCACTGCCAGGTCCTTCTCTGCAGAGCTGCTTTCCATCAAGTCACCCCTCACCTGTACTGGTGCAGGACCCTATACTTGGTCTCATGGCCTTTATGAAGTTCCTCTGCCAAACTCTCTAGCCTGCCTAGGTCGTGGGTGAAATATTGGCCTAGTAATGGTGAAGAAATCTTCCACTTTCAGCTGGGTATTTTGTGCTTTTGAGAGGTGCTGGGAGATGTGCTCCTAATCTCTCTGCTTGAAAGAGGTTCTCTTTTTCTGATGCCATGAGTTTATTACACAGGCTCACAGGATGCCAAGGGTTGGAAGGGACCCAAAGAGATCATCAAGTCCAACCCCCCCTGCTAGAGCAGGACCAGACAATCTAGCTCAAGTCACAGAGGAATGCATCCAGACAGGCCTCGAAAGTCTCGAAAGAAGGAGACTTCACAGCCTCTCTGGGGAGCCTGTTCCAGTGAATCATAGAATGTCAGGAGCTGGAAGGGATCTTGAAAGATTGTCTGATCCAGCCCCCCTGCCAGAGGAGGATCACCTAGACCAGATCACACAGGAACATCTCCAGGTGGGTTTTGAGCATCTCCAAAGAGGGAGAGTCCACAACTGCCCTGGGCAGCCTGTTCCAGTGCTCTGTCACCCTCACAGGGAAAAAATTCTTCCTCAGGTTCACATGGAATCTCCTACGCCTCAGCTTCCACCCATTGCCCCATGTCCTGTCACTGAGCATCACTGAGAAGAGGCTGGCTCCATCCTCCTGGCACTCACCCCTTACATATTTATAAGCATTTATCAGGTCACCCCTTAGTCTTCTCCTCTCCAAGCCCCAGCTCCCTCAGGCTCTCCTCATAAGGAAGATGTTCAACTTCCTTCATCATTTTTGTGGCTCTGCGCTTGACTTTCTCAGATCCTGTGCTTCTTGAGTCGGAGGGCCCAGAACTGGACACAATACTCCAGGTGAGGCCTCACCAGGGCAGAGTAGAGGGGCAGGAGAACCTCCCTCGACCTACTAACCACAGCCCTTCTAATCCACCCCAGAGTGGCATTGGCCTTCCTGGCCACAAGAGCACAGTGCTGGCTCATGGCCATCCTCCCATCTACCAGGACTCCCAAGTCCTTCTCCACTTCACTGCTCTCCAGCAAGTCAGTCCCCAACCTATACTGATACCTGAGGTTGTTCTTTACCAGGTGCACAGCTCTACATTTGCCTCTGTTGAAGTTCATTAAATTTCTTCCTGCCCAACTCTGCAACCTGTCTAAGTCTCTCTGAATGGCAGCACAATTTCATGGTCGGAATGCAGAGTTAACAATGCTCAATGCAAGGAAAACCCAATTGCTTCTGACCTTTTATTTTCTGCTGATGTCATTCAGACTGTGTTTTAATCTTTACTCCAACAGAAAATCCAGGAAATGCTTATGTTTACACTCTAAGAACATAATTTTTTGAGGTATCTTTATTGGGTTGTGTTTTTTTCTTCTCTTTTAGACTTGGGCCTGGATCAGTTCATCGTGAAGCGCTACGATGGAAAGGTGAGCATGTTGGACTCTTAAGTGTCTGTTATTCCATAGCCTTTTTTTAATCTGGGTGTAAGTTAAAGGAAGTATTTCAAGTATCCTCTTCTGGGTTTTTTGTTGTTTAGTAGCATCTTTGTGCTTTTTTCCCATAAGATAGAGCATATTTTTTTATGTTAACAGGCAAAATGTTATCCCTTCTTTGGTAGGGCTGGAAATTAAAGGCTGTAATCACGTATCCTTGCTGTGTGTTTGACTCTGAGATCCCCACACCTTACAATGTGTCAGGGGAAACTCATTTGACCTTTCCCTTCCAGATTCATCTCCAGCTTCCTAAAAGAAGAAATCCCCTCTGATCTTTTTATCTGCATCCCAAGCATATATTTCCCATCCCCCTCCCATCCAACAGCCTTACTCCCTTTCCCTTTGAGCCCTAGGTCCTTCCTACAGCAGTCCCCAACTGTTCTGGGTGTTTGTGCTGTCATGGTAGCTGTTGGTAAAATGTTGAGTATGCTCTGATCTAGTTTTGTCTGCCTGCATAAATGAACCCATGCAGCATCCTACCTGTTATTGTGGAAATCAGAGACCCACTTAACCACATCATAAATCCCACCGGTATGGAAGAACATGGTAAAAGCAGCCCTGGCCCTATGCCTAGCAGCTCAGAGAGACTTTTAGATGCAGATAACTGCAGGTTAGTTAATTTTCCATCATATCACCATGGGCACTTCAGCTTTTAGCAATATTTTCATTTCATCTGCATCATCTGAAAGTCAATCTTCTGTTTTTCCAGAGTGGGAGGTCAGCATCTGATCCTTTCATTGCTGACTGATGTTTCCAGGAAGCCTCACCACTGGCAAAAAAACAGATTTCAAGCTTTATATGAACACACAGTGGGCTGAGCACGTGCAGTTCCTTGCCTTGTTTTGTGTTTAGCAGGGAAAGGTAAAGACAGAAGGTGATCAAACACCTGTGGTCCCTGTCACCAGCACTGTAAAAGTGTTCTGGTTACCCAGGCAGCAGAGCAACACTGTGCTTGCAAACAGGCAATTGGAAGGTAGTATTTTGGCAGTTAGTTTTGATGTCTAGAAGGAAGAAGCATGTTGTGAACACCTGTTTTCTTCTTCTTCCCCCCCTTGCCACAAACCCGATGTCTGCTTTTCATGATTAAAAAAGCCTTAACCAAACCACAGTGAAAAAGGACACATATTCCTTGCAAAATAGAAATGTTTCTCCCTTTGGTTTCTGACAGTCTATTTTGCATCCCCTCACTTTCATCATTTTATCTTGTCAAGCTATCATACTCATCCCCTAGGCTTTACATAAACAAGATTAGTTTGTAAGGAAGAAATACCAAAGCCCACACTATTTTTGCTAATCGCTCCTCTGTTCCTGAATGCTCGGCAGTCAGTCCCTGTCACACTGGGTAGAAGATCCAAAGGCAGTCCCTTTGCTGAACTGAAACGTTCTGTTCCTTTGCCCCCTCAGTACTGAAGGCTTAAATTGTGTGGTGACTACCTCCACCACATCCAGGACTGTTGAAAAACCGTACTTAGCGCTGAAGGTACCACACCTGACCAATGCTCTTCAAAGTGGAGAAAATCTCCGCTGGCAGATGGTGGAGAACAAAGAGCCTCTGCCTTTTGTATTAACCACCTTTTGCACTGACCTGTACCACTGTGAAATTGTGTTTTATCTGAGTTACAGATGTTGGTGCTGCACTCGGATGTCTGTGTGCTGGGGTTTGGGTAGTCTGAAAGTGAGGCAGCAGAATTAGGGTACTTCAATGGACTTTTTATTGTTGTCTTCTTCCCTGGAGCGATCTTTTTCCACAGTCTAATAACACCCTAGAAGCAGTTTGTTCTGTTGCAAATGAAGAAATAGAGGTTCTTGTTTGCTTGGCTGGCTGCTTAAAGACACCTTGGGACTGGCTAAATTTGGCTGTGGCTGTTAGGGTGGCGATAATGTCCAGGTGAGAGGATAATTTGAGGAGAGCGTAAAATAAGTGGGCCTCGGATCTGCCTTGGTAATGAAAGAAGCTGGCAGTAGACTGACCTGTCTGAGAGCATCTTGTTCTCATTTTATTGCTTGCTTTGGGCTTCAGTTTAAAAAGTAACACTGTCTTCAGTTGAGCACCAACTGAGGCACTGCAGAGGTGACCTCACTTGTTTGAGCTTCGCTTGCGTAGTAGCCCTTGAGGGACAAAACCCTTCTGCATCTCTTCTTCCTTGCCTGGTTCCACTTCCTTGGGTCGTTATTCTACTCTTGGGTCATCAAAGCATCCTTTATCTGGAGATGACTCTCAGCACTTTCCCTTTGTGCATTGGTGGAGCTGAGGAGCTCAGGCAGAAGGGTAAGAGGTCCTTGTTCCCTTAAGCATCCTTGTGGGTGTCACACAGAGGTAATGAGGCTTGTGGTACCAACTCACAAAGTAGCAGACCTGTTCACTAGAAACTTCCTCTTCATTTTTAAGGTGAAAGGAGTATTTTGAACAATCAGACACAAGCAAGCTGTGGTACTGGAAAGTGCTGACGATCTGCAGGCTAGATCCTGGCTGAAGAGTGAAAAAAAGGATTCATTTGAGTTCCAAGCAGAGAGAATCCTTTTGGTTTCCGTATCTGAAGGGTACCTACATGAAGAGTGGGGAAGGACTGTTTAGAAGGATAAGAGGCAATGGTTTGAAACTGGGGCAGGATAGATTTATGTTGGATATCAGGAGAAAGCTCTTCCCAGTGAAGATGGTGAAATACCAGAACAGCTTGCCCAGAGATGTGGTTGAGGTCCCATCCCTGGAGACATGCAGGATCAGACTCGACGTGGCCCTGGGCAGCCTGATCAATTTGGAGATGTCCCTGCTGACTGCAGGGGGGCTGGACAAGATGACCTTTGAGGGTCCCTTCCAACCTGATGCAGTCTGTGAGTGTGAATTCTAAGCAAAGCTGTGTACCCAGGCTTGCATGCAAGTAGTAATTTAGGAGGAGATCTAATTAAAAGGGTAGAACCAGGTGTGCAGTCAGCCGCCTTTTAATTACACATTCGAGGACAGTGTTTGAAGTATTGGTGGGAATTTTGAGAGTCTATGTTTTAGGTGGAAATACTCCAGCATCAGTAAGCAGATGTAGGAGCTGCTCTTTTCACAGAACCAGTTAGAGTTGCATAAAACTGCCATCAGAGCAGCTAACTGGCTGTCCTGTCGTGATTGGGACTGATCTTGCCAGAGCAATTTGTGGAGTGATGTTGCCTCTGTGTTGTCATTGTGTTGGATTTCTGAAGTATCTTGCTGTGCATGTGATTAGTAAGAAGGCAATACCCACGTTTTTTCCTGCCCCTCCTCCTTCCCAGTGGTAATTTGTCAAGCTGATGTTAGTGCCCTATTAATGGCAACAGTGCTGTTGTAATTTGAGCCTAAATGTTTTTTCTTCGCTCCATTGCAAGACCAAAAACCCTGGAGACATTCATCCAGGAAAGCCTCTTGGTTGGATCTGTTTGCTAATGCGAACTCATACTTTCCTTTGACCTGCTGCTGGGCTGCTCTTGTAGGGAGGCAACTCTGGCCCTGGTTCCACTTTTGTCTAAGTGTGGTGGTTTCTTCCCCAGGGAGACAAGCTCTGGAAAGCAGAGGAAAAGAGGCATCGGTTACCATTCATTCAGAGTAGAAGGAAAATTAGTCATTGGTCTAAACACTGTAGAGTGCTTATTAGCCTGAAGAAAAGACTGCTGTGGGAACAGACATGATCTAATTTGGATTTTAGGAAACATTTCTGTACTGAAAGAGTAGTGAGGTACTGGAACAGGCTGCCCAAAGAAGTGGTGGAGGTGTTCCATCCCTGGAGATGTTCAGCAAATGTATAGATGTGACACTTGGGGACCTAGTTCTGTGGTGTGATGGTTTGGGAGTTCCCTGCCCCGCCCCCNATGGTTGGACTTGATCTTAGAGGTCTTTTCCAGCCTTAATAATTCTGTCATTCCAGTGTGTTGCTCAGGAAGCTGTGCCTTGAAGTTGTCCAGACCACAACTGTTCATCTGCTCCATTTCCCCTGTGCCTCTCTCCTCCTCCTCTTGGATTTTGGTGGTGGGAGAGCAAATGCTTTTTTGAACCCCTCTGCAGGAGAATCTCATGTTGTCCTTTCCCTGGTCCTGACATCCTGAACAGCATGCCTCTGCTTAGGACAAGTCCTCTTTTGTTTAAGATGTTCTGTTCCCATTCTGCATGGTGTTTGTTAACTCTTCAGAAGGGAGACTTCCGAGAGTGATGTGGAGATGTCCTCTGCTCATTTGATTTTTCCAGCTGAGGCATTGTGCTGCTCCATCGCTCAGTGCTCGCATCGCACTTAGTGATGAATAAGATGTCACTGAGCAGATGTGTGCCTCTAGATGTGTACATTGAGCTTCACTGATGTTACCTAAGTTGTGATACAGATTTTCTGTTTAGAATTTTCTCTTTTCGTGCCCTCTCTGGTTACTTGATGGGGTGGTTTTTTTTTTTTGGCTTAGGCATTAATGATTGACAAGCTTCATCTCTCAAACAAAGCAAGCCCTGCTGTTAGCGGTGTTCCTGTGAAGCGTGGGCTGCCTATCCACCCTGCTCAGTGCAAAAATCACACCCTGCCACCTGCATCCTTTGCTGTAGTCCCCATCCTGCTGAGCTAGTGCAGGGTTGCTCCCAGATGTCCCACAGCTGAGCTTTTAGCAGTGCAGCCAGGTGGGAAGGTGTGAGCAGAGGCAGAAAATGGCTGTGGTAGATGCACAGCGTAGGTCTGTCTTTGCGCAGTTGGATGTTCACTCTGAAGGTAAGATGTGCTTTTAAGACATCTCCAGCCTGTTGAGGGGAAAAAAAAAACCACCCTGGATGGCTTCTTGGTTTAATGCAGAATACACTAGACTTGCTCTTTTTGTTCCCCTCTGGGGAAAATTTCTTGCTATGGTTCCATAGGAATGAAAGTACTCCCCAGGAACAAAAGCCTTGGAGCTACCAGCAAGCAGCAGCTTTACCCTCCTGCTATCATTGCTGCAGAAAGTAATTACAGAGGCTTTCAGTGCCCTCTAATTAAATTTATGAATTAAGAATTTCCTGCCAGCCTTTGTAGTTCCACCTCTAGATGCTTGGGGATGCTGTAGAGTAATGCAGAGCCAACTGCAAAATGAAGGAAAATATTTTGGATGGCTTCTATAAAGGCCAACAAAACATTTGACATTTTCTTCCGGCATATAATGCATCCTCGTCTCATGGCCCAGTATCATGATTAGCTTAAACTACACTCATTTGCCAAGGCTCTGTGACTGGGGATGTGTGTCCACTAAAGAGGAGTTGCTGGGAGACAGCTCAGTGGGAATATTTCTTGCCAGATGATTTAAAGAGTATCTTGGGAGCAAAGCAGACTGAAAAATTGTCCTCAGACAGGATCCTTGTGGAAAGGACCATCTTTTTTTCTGGTGGACTGAAGGATTTTGCTGTTAGGTGCAAAAGAGGCAGGGGAAAGGAGCTTCTGTTTATTAGCCTGGGGTCACTTGCTTTGTGTATGGACTAAGGTTGGAGCTTGAGACTTACTCTGGAGAGCTCTAAGTCTTTGGCTTGCAGCAGGTGACACAAGCTCAAAGTCCTGTTGGCATTTAAAAGCCAAACACTGGATCAGAGCTCTGAGCTGCTCTGGTGTTTAAGTGCCTCGGAATCCTTCATGCAAAGGGATGAAACTCTAAATGCTCCCTTAACAGAAGCAGGCTATTGCAGTTCAGTAAATGGCAGTGTAAAGTGTCCCTGAAGTTGATTTACTGAGCCTGTTAACCAAGAAGGATGCTCAGCACTTCCTCTAGCTTAGTTGCAGTGAAAACAGGTAAGAAGTCCTCTAAATCTAACTATATGAGATCTCACTGGTATCTCTTCTAAGAGTGTTTGAAACAGATGAGTCCCCAGTGTCAGCAGTTAAAGCTGTTAAGTCTAGCTTATGGCTTGCTGTCCTGCTCCATCATCATGTAAAATGTCAGTGTCCAGTTGCAGAGTTCCAGCTTTTAAATTCCTTCAGCTTCTGATCTCAGTGCAGGTGTTGTGTAATAACCAGAAGGCGTCTTCTGACATAGATAATAACCTTGTCTGTGTGAAAGTTCCTCTGCTGTCTTCAAAAGCATGTTAGCAGCCTGGTGGGAGATCATTCTGGCCTTTGTGGATGCAGATGATCAGCAAACCCGAGCTGAGTCAACAGGATTTTTTTTCTCTCCTTGACTTTCTTTGCTGACATCTCCATCGATAGTTGTGGGTTTCTGTGCTTGCTGGCTGTTTCCTCCCAGCCAAACGTGGCCCTCCCATCTGCTTTGGTTAGCAGTTTTGGGTTACTTTTGTGTTCCTCACTGCTTTTTCCTGTTTGCTGGGACCTACGTGGACACTGAACTGCTTCTTAATAATATTTCAGCAAAGAAAATACTCAGTTGCTTCTAACACTTAAATGCATGGTACACAAACATCTCTATGGACACCTAGGTTGCTTTACATCTATGTTCAGAACATACTTCACCCTTTCCCACCTCTTCTACCAAACGTTTGGGGGTGTAGCTCGGTTTTGACAGAGCTTTACTTGCTGTTACCTCCTTGTGCCACTAATTCTGTCGCTCTTCTTTGCAGGGCTCGTTTTGGCAGACGCTACTAAAAACCCTGTGGTTGCTTTATGTCCTCTTTTTATTCTGGTTTCTAGGTACCAGTTTATTTCAGCTACTACTCTCTCTGATATTTCTGTCTTGATTCTAATTATGGTTTGGGGAATTTATTTTTTTTTTATGGTATAACCAAGCATTCCCTCGTTTTCTTCCCTTTTCTAACCCTCTCCCCTTCCACCAGGATTTCTGGCAGGTACAAAGCAGACCGCATGTGCTTTGAGTTTGTGCTTCAGACCTCATAATCTGCACTTTCTCATGTAAAAGGGACAGTGTATGCTCATCCCTTCTCCCTGCTCCTTTAATCAATAATCCTGAAGCCTCTCTTTGATCTTCAACCTAAAGGATTGATTTTGGAAGACTGGAGTTTGGCTTGTTTAGAGTACAGTCCTCAGGCTAACCATTAATACGTGGCTTTATACAGGAAGACCTTAGAGCAAAGCTCATATGTGTTATTTCCCTGTCCTCCTATTTTCACGCTGTCTTTTGAGGCTCCTGACTGGCCTGACAGCTTGATAGGGCTGGCTCTGCTGGAAAATGGCATTTTCCACTTGAGGCCACAAAGTTAGTCTTAGCCTGTGAGAAGGGGCAGGCACCTGGCTGAGGAAACCACCTGTGTTTAAACGGGGAAGGTTCTTTTTGCCAATCTTTTTGAGTTTTTCAAGTTACAGAAGTAGGTAGGGTGAACTATCTTAAGGAGTGTTTTAGGGAAAAGATACTCAGCTGCTGTAGTTCAGAAGAGGAACTAGAAAGCAGAGGGAGGTTCATTCAGTATTATTAAGTAAAGAGGGAAACGTCCTCTCAATACTTTCAGTCTGCCCTGTAGCTTTGTGACTTGAATGAAATCCATAGGGTAAGTTACCCAAAAAATAAGAAACTTGGTGACAAAGTGGCCTTAGTTGGATCTTGCAGACTTTTAATCAAAAAGTCCATTTCTAGGATCATTTGGGGTGTTAATTTCTTTGATAGCTTACTGGGGTTAGATTAAGGATTGATATTGAAGGAATACAAAACTGGGCTCTGAAAACTGTCCTTACTTGGTGACAGTGCCCTTAATTGGGTCTATATAATCTTTTAGTCAAAAATTTGTTTTTAGGATGACTTTTGGCTTTCTTTAATAGTTTATTTGTGTTAAGTTAATGCTTAATACGTAAGGAATCCAAAACTGAGCTGTGAAAACCCTGTCCTTGGGTAACAAGAAGTTAGGAGGAAGAAAAAGAGAGGGAAGGAGGATGGATTGAGCAGGACAGGAGGGAATGTTTCAGGAGATGCTTTACCTCACTGACTCTAGAAGGGGAGGTCTTTATGGGATAAGGAAATGAAGAAAGATGCAGTGAGAGAGTAGAAGGGAAGATTTTTAGTTCAGTTTAGTTTGGTATCTAAATTCAGTTCTTTAAACCTGTCATCATGATGCTGACAATCCCTAATGACACGGCTTCTTCCCCCCAAACTCCTTCCTCACTTGGTGGTTGATCAGTACAGTGTATGACCCCAACCTCATCATCTGAGCCAATGCTTGACAGTTGCTTTTTAGACAGAATCCCTTCCCTGTAGTTGCAGACTGAAGTTTCAGCTTGAGAAACCAAGCAGCGCGCATTACCAGCATAATGAGTTTATCTTGGTAATGTGGGCTGAGACTCGGGCAAGCAATATCCTGCTTACCATCTGAAGACCTAAACAACCATTTAAATTCCAGGGTGTCAAAAGTCAACTCATTTTATAGGCATAATTTGGAACATCAAGTACCTAATTCTAATCTTTGCCCATCGAGTTTCCACGACAAATGGCAGTGTGGTCCTGCAGCTCGTGATTTCATTACCCTGCAGAGGACTGAGTGCAGTGGGAGGGGAGCACCAGTGTCCCTTTTCCAAGGCATTTCCTATTTGCTTTTTCAGCAGGGGGTTCTCCCTTGCATGAGTGGGTCTGCTGCCTGCCAACAATTGGGAAAGTCTGTGTCCTGTTTTGATTTCTTGGTTGTACAGAATGCTGGCCTTGCGTTTCAGGGGCCGCTTGTTTTTTAAAGGTGATGAATATTTACAGCCTTGCTGGAAGGAGGGAATGCAGATTTCTCTTTCCAGTCTCAGGAGACCACCTGTAGTAATCATTGCTGCCTAATTTTTTTTTCCTCTCTGGTCATATTCAAATTTAGAGGGAGAAGGGGTGCGGAACAACTTCATACACGTCCAGCCCTGACAAGGGCTTATTGCAATTGAATGAAAGGGAGTGGGTTGAAGCTTGAGGAGGGCAGGTTTAGGTTGGAGATGAGGAAGAAATTCTTTACAGTGAAGGTGGTGAGGCCCTGGAACAGGCTGCCCAGTGAGGTTGTGGATATCTCCTCCCTGGAGGGGTTCAAGGCCAGGTAGGATGAGGCCTTCAGCAACCTTGTCTAGTGGAAGATGTCCCTGCCCATGGCCAGGAGGGTTGGAATCAGATGATCTTTGAGATCCCTTCCAACTCAAACCATTTTATGATGTTTGTTTCCCTGTCTATATATACAGATAAAATAACCCCCAAATCATAAGTTTTAATAAACTCTTTATGAAAATAAACACTCTTGAGATGCTGAAGCTGCAGTCTTTCTCTGCCAGCAGTAAATTTGAATAATTTTCCGATGCTAACTCTCCCTCCCCAGGATTTGCCATGCAGAATCTGTTTGTGTTTGCTTGTATTAGTGTGTAGGCTTCACAGTAAATTATCTCGAGCCACTCAAAATGATGGTGTGAACTTTTCCACTGTCAAAAGAGATTTATGAGTTTCAGAAAAGCCTGTTTTCATCACAACCCTTAAACATTTTCTTATTTAGAGATGCAGAAAAGGCGATCTTAATGCATCTAAAATGACTTACTGTGCATCTACATTATAAAGCTCACTTCAAAATCCTCTGCATTCTCAAGTTCTCCCCAAAGTCCTTTTTTTTTGTTGTCCTCATTTTGTAGCACAGAGAGACCTTCCCTACCTCTTTTCCCCTCGATTTTGAACAACTGACCTGAAAGGCTCCATTTTTAAATCTGATTCTGAGAACCTTTTTCTTTATTCCAGTTTTCTTAATGTAGGTAGCGAGGTGCCAACATGAGTTGTCATGAAATCTCTAAATACATGACTTGGCTTCTTCTAAAGTTTATATCTTCCAAAGGAAAAAAAGAGCAAAAATGGAAAAAAACTCTCCCTCATTTCAGAGCCTCCAGCTCAGCATTTTGATGCAGACAGAGTTCAAAGCGCTCATATTTTTAGTTACTGTAGCAGGCTGCTCTGCCTGCAGCTTCCACTTGTATTTTGTAAGGGTTTTCCCTTTTTCCTAGCTTGTGTGATAGACTAATACAGAGCATCTGCTGCAAACATGTTGAGCAGTGAGTGCCTCAAAATATATTTCCTCAGATTTTAGCAGCTCTGTTGTCCTGCAGTCTCTGCTGGACCAAGCAAGTAGAAGCTATGCCAGTGTACATTTAAATGCCGCACAGCACTAAGGAGGTGGTAGATGCTAGCTAATAGTTTTAAAGATGTCAAGCAATGTGTGGTAGGTGCTAAAGGGTATTTAAAATACATTAATTGAGTTGTTCAATAAATTGTACAAAAATGTTTTCCCATTCCTAGAAGGATTCCTGATGGTTGGGTTTTTTTATTTATGGGGATCCTGTCTACTAATTTAGGTAAGACAAGAGGAAATGACCTCAAGTTGCACCAGGGGAAGTTTAGGTTGGATAGCAGGAAAAATTTCTTCCCCAAAAGGGCTTTCAAGCCTTGGACCAGGCTGCCCATGGCATTGATAGGTGTCCTTATCCTTGGAGGGTTTGAAAAGCCTTCTAGATGTGATGCTGACAGAGGTGGTTCAGTGGCCAGCTGGCAGTGCCAAGTTAATGGCTGAACTCAATAGTCTTAAAGGTTCTCTTCAAAACAGTTTCATGATTCTAAGCCCAAGTTATCAAGCCAGGTGCAGGCAAGACCAATAGCACGTAATGTCTGTGTGCACTGTTTAATGTTCCTAATGTGGGGTTCTTTTCCTCTTTATGGAGAGACTTCAGTGGTAAACAGACAGGGGAAGGGACTTTTTACAGAGGCTTGTAGCTATAAGAGGAGAGGGAAAGGATTGAAGTTTGAGGAGGAGAAAGTTAGACTGGAGATTAGGAAGAAATTCTTTACAGTGAAGGTGGTGAGACACAGAAACAGGTTGCCCAGGGAGGTTGTGGATGCTCCCTCCCTGAAGGTGTTCGAGGCTGAGTTGGATGAGACCTTGAGCAACCTGGGCTAGTGCAAGGTATCCCTGCTCATGGCAGGGAGTTTGGAACTACCTGATCTTTAAGGTCCCTTCAAATCCAAACCATTCTGTGACTGTATAAAAATTAGGATAATATGGAGGCTTAGGTTTACATTATAAAGGCAGAAACTCAGAAGGCAGGAAATTGTCTACATGAGGCCAACCTGTAACACCAATGTTTTTAGAAGCCCAGAGAGAACATTTATTTTTCACACTGAACGTGCAGCAATTTAACCTCTCTTCCTGCATGCCTACAGCAACCCATCAGAGAAAGACATTAATAACTGTCTTTTAAATGCTTTGCATAACTGAAGGTGGTCAGTTGGGACTGAAAGAGAATTGCTTTGCAGCAAGGTGACTTCACTGAAGCGTTCATGGTTCTGTATTTGCTCACACAATACGCATTAACCTTTAAAGTATTTCTTTTAACAAGGAACAAACTGAGTTTGTCAGTATAAGATGGTTATGCTTCATCTCAAATTCCTTCCTGCTTTACTGTTTTCTGGAGAAATGCACATTCTCTTGCATGGACATGGATATTTATTTCGTTGTCCTTTTGGAAGGCGTTAAGTCACTGTCGAGTGGCCACACAGTAAGGCCAATCATTTCCTGAAGCTTGGGTGTGTATCAGTACACAGGTGTGTGTGTGTGTGTGTGTGTGTGTGTGCGTGCAAGTGTTGTGAATCAACATCCCCAAAGTGTGTGATTGCCTCTAGATTGAAGCACAAACTGTAAGCTTGAAGTGACTTCCCAAGAACGTCTTCTTCCCAAAGTGACAAATTAAATGCTGCTCGTTAAGTCGCTTCTGAAATGCAAAATGAAACTAAGCTGCAAAGATTTAGCTGATGAGGCTTTTCTACACGGGCATTAGAAATGCAGAGCAAACAACCAGCACCTCCTGTCCTCTCTGCCTTTGCAGAAGGGCAGCCCTTCCTCTGCAAAAATACCTCCTTTTATTAGTAGTAAGATTTCATAATCAAGCAGCTCACCCTTCTTTCAGCCCTGGCAGAGCAGTTTTTAAATCCAAAGTAAAGTTTGGCAAGTAATGGAAGGACTCAGTGAGGGTTCCCCCCCCCCACCCCTAAAATCCTTTGTTACCTTGGAGTTGTGTTTAGCTTGAGGGAGGCTCCAGCAGTAGATCAGTTTTGGGGTAGAATATGTGAAGGTTGTGATCTGTCTTTGGATGTTTTGCTTGCAGCCAGCACATAACCCAAGGCCAGGGAGCTGCCTGGATATGGCAGTTTGGTTTCCTACAGCACACAGACTCAGGAGAATTTGGTTGTTGAGATGTTCACCCATGTTGAAATTTCCTGAACGTCAGGAAATGGCTAGAAATTGCACCACAAGAGGTTTAGGTTGGATATTAGGAAAAATTTCTTTGCTGCAAGGGGAGTCAGGCACTGGAACAGGCTACCCAAGGAATTGGTGGAGTCACCATCCCTGGAGCTGCTCAAGAAATGTGTGTACCTGGCACTCTGGGACATGTTTTAATGGCCGTGGTGGTGGTGAGTTGACGTTTGGACTGGATGATCTCAGAGGACTTTTCCAACCAAAACAATTCTATGGTTCTGTGTTCTGGTGCTGCCAGTTGGGCTTGGAGCCCAAGATGGAGAGGGCAAACCAAGCTTTGAGTTCTGAAGTGCAATTACATAATAATTTATTTTTTTTAACCTGTTGTTGATGTCTGATATTGCAAGAACATCTGCCTGAGTGCCTGTAAAATATTTTATTCCACTGAGACCACATTGGTGGCGCCTCACTGAACTCACCCATCCATGCTTGTGCCAAAAGCAAGGATGTATTTGGATTTCTTTTTCTTTTCACATGTTAATTGGGGTGTCTGCTCATTTGTCTCTGCTTGTTTAATATGAATCTACTGCCTGATGAAAAGATGCAGCCTAATTGTAAACTGTTTTCCCGTGGCTTGCTCACTTGTGGATGCTGTTGTGAGTGTTTTTTTGTTGGACGTGCTGAACGATCTTAACCAACTGCTGTGGTTTTGGGAATGGGTTTAACTTGGGGGGGAAAAGTTCTTAAATGGAAGACTTTTGACTGTTTTAAGTGAGCACTTTCAGAATTAGGGAGTGTCCTTACACAAAAAGGTAGGAAATGTGGAAGTTGTCCTGAAACCATGTGGATAAATGTGTGAAGATGATGCGTCTGTAAAAGAAGATGGTGGCTTGGAAGAGGACTTCTTTTCCCTACATTTTTCTCATCCTGTGCATTACTTCTCTGCCTAAAGGGGGTGTGAGAGCATGTGGAATGAAATTAGGATGTGGAGGTCTATAGACAGTGGTTTTAGGCGCTAGTGAAAACTGACTTTGGGTCAGACCACTTTGAATTTGAAGGGATCACAACAGTCCAAATCATGCTTTGTAAAGTAGGCAAAATTACATTATTGGCTTTTTCTTTAGTGTTTTGTTTTGTTTGTTTTTCCTGAGGGTTATAACATCATTGTGTAGAATATAATGTTTCATGGTGGGGAAGACCCCCTGAGAAGGATGCTTTCAGCCTTTCCCATAGCAAGACAAGCTTCCCATGTACTACATTGTGGGAAACCGTCAAACACGCAGCTCCTCAATGAGCCAGCAGGAAAAGAAATGGGATAGCTGTGGAATTTTTTAAAACTTCTGTTCTCCTAGTGCTGGCAGCCTGAAAGTCGTCTTCATCAGGTCAGTTTCTGTTTTCTCTTGAGAGCAGTGGGAGAAATTCCCTTGCCCATTAGCTGCAGGTGGACTGAGCACCACAGTCTCCGAGTATGTTTCCTCTTCCTGAGGTTTCTGACAAGTAGGTGCTTGTTTAAAAGAAAGGAATAGTATTTTTTACTTGGTTTGCTCATAGTAAGATACAAATGAGTGAATGCTTCTCACTCCCATCTGTCTCCAACTTTGTATTTCAGAGAGCAGCTAAGTTAATAAGTTTTTATTACTAGTCTGTGGATGTGGGTTTCAGCTTATGAGGAATATTTAGGGCTGTGTGACGCTGACTATGAATTTTAAGTACAGAAAAGAAACCCATAAAAATTAATAAACCAAGCTGTGGAACTTTTTCATGGGATCCTAAAGCAGGCTGCTAGTAGCTATTTTATGATGAACGTTGCTAAAGACAGGCAGTCAGAGGAAGAGGTGATAAATCACACGAGCAGGTGAGATGATGCCGGCAGCACCGCTGGCAGCAACTGCAGAAAACTGCTTTCTCCTCAAATCCTCCCCTCAGATGAAAGCTAATCCAGACTTCACTTACATGCTTATGTAAAGGATAAATTTGCTTCAAAGCCTTGATGGGAAGGAAAGCAAAGGTGGAGTTGGTTTTGTTTTTCTCCAGTAAATGCTACTTCAACGTGGTCTCCCCTAAGCATAAATCCCAGTTATCGTGCGTGAAGTGAATGCCATTAGTGTGTTGTTGGCTGGTAGCGATGCAGCTCTTACTGAATTCCTCATGCTCTCCAGATGGCAAAGGCAGAGCTACTGGGAAGAGATTTTTAGTTGATCATTAGACCTGAACTTATTTTCCCTGCTAAGTGTAACTCTTGGTCATCTATGTGATTGTTTTTGTCTTTTTTCTTGTGGTTTCCAAGCCAGATACGGGTTAAGTTTTCAACTAAATTATTAGCTGAGCTCATCCCCACTCTGCAGCCACACACGATGGTGAGTTCTCTCTCAACAACAAGCAAAAAAAAAACCCCAAACTTGAGGTGGATGAGAGAAGTCAGCTGCAGACAGTGGGTCTGACATGGAGAGGCTACATGCTAACTCTTGCTGGGATGTCTACTTTAGGCTTCTTAGCAGTGTCCAGTCCAAGCAACCACCTGGTTGCTTCCAGACTTTCTTGCCTTTCGCAAGCCTAACCATTCAACTTGATGTTATGTTGTGCCTGCTTATTTTATTGTCAGTTAACCAGTTTTCTTTCCTTTATCTTGTATATGATGGGATCTCCGCTAGACAGAGGTAACGGTGGGGGCCAGTCGTGCAGCTGGCCCCTCGTGTGGTGGTGTTTGTTGGTGGTTTGTCCTAAAAACATTCCTACATTCAGCCTTGCTTTCACCCTGCTTCTGTGCTTGCATGACCTGGTTTCTGTAGAATAACTCCATCCATGCCTACTTCTCCTGATAGTAGTTTCCTTCTCCTTTCTCTTTCTCTGTGTGTGTGTGCCTCCTCCTGCTGTATTCTCAAAATGGGTCACTAGTGTGGATTTCAGTGTGCAGCTCCTAACAGTTTTATGGATCCTTTTCAGTCTTTGAAGCTTCAGCAGATCAAAGGGTGTTGGATTTTTAGCTTGGTAAGGGAGATTAGCTGATTAAACTATGTGGTATTTTCTGTTAAAACAAGGTGCTGAGAACTTGCTCCAGCTCTAAAGGGAGAGACTGAGATTGGTATCAGTCCTAGTCCTCTTGGTGTGCTTGCTCAGCTCACTCCTGAACCATGTGCTTCTGATAAGGACATTGTTCTGATAACTTTGATCATGTGAATTAGTTTTCATAGCTACTGCTACAACAGAGCATAACTAAAACACTCTTACTGAAAGATGATAATTTCCTTTTGAATCCTGTGTTTAAAAAATACACCCCTTGATTTTCATAACTAATCTCTCAAAGATTCAGCCAGTTTTAAGCACAATTTTATCTCTATTTCAGCTAGGCTAAACCAACTGATTTAATACCTTGCAACTCTTCATCCTTTGAGATGGAGAAGCTCTTTGTAGAGCATTTCTGACAGATTTGAAGGCTGGAAAAGGTCCACTGAATATGAATGGAGATGGCAGAGGTGTGTGTATGTTGGTGGTTAGGAAAGAAACAAAGCCTCTCGTTTCTCTCTTTAATTGCTTGCTGTGTTTTCTCTTTTTGGGGTGAACAAACAGAAATTATCCCAGGAGAGGGAGAAGTTTGCTGATGAAGACAGCATATTTTATGCACTTGGAGAATGTGGACTCATTTCTTTTTCTGACTACATCTTCCTCACGACTGTCCTTTCCAGTAAGTACCCTGGGGTGTTGGTTTTTTTTTTTCCTCTGCAATTACTGCTTTTTTTTTTTTTCATTTTTGAAGGTTTACAAAGAATGAGTTTGCTATTGTCATCTGCATACATTTCCCTAAAAGGGTCCTTGATCACTTGAAACTTGAGATGAGTGAATAATTACTCTTGCTTCTTTTGGTTTAGGTTTAGCTTGGAGTGGTTCAGAAAGATAAGCAGATCGATGGCTTCCAAAGGTTTAGTTCTCATTTTCAAAAATGTGGCAATTATTTTTCCAATGAGTCATTTGACCTGCTGTTAAAAACAGTAAATGGAGATGAGTTGTTGAGCTGTGTTCATAGAATCGTAGAATCACAGAGTGTTCGGGATCGAAAGGGACCTCCAGAGATCATCCAGTCCAAGCCTCCTGCCACAGCAGGATCACCTAGGGCAGGTCACACAGGAGTGCATCCAGGTGGGTCTTGAAAGTCTCCAGAGAAGGAGACTCCACAACCTCTCTGGGCAGCCCGCTCCAGGGCTTCAGCACCCACATGTTAAAGTAGTGTCTCCTCATGGTGGGGTGGAACCTCCTGTGTTCCACCTTGTACCCATTGTTCCTTGTCCTATCACTGGGCACCACGAAAAAGAGCCTGGCACCTTCATCTTGACCCCCACCCCTTATATATTTATAGACATTGATAAGCTCATCTCTAAGCCTTCTCCTCTCAAGATTAAACAGCCCCAGGTCTCTCAGTCTTCACAGGAGAGATATTCAAGTCCCACAGTCATCCTCATAGCTCTCTTGGATTCTCTCTAGCAGATCCTTATCTCTCTTGCAGTGGGGATGCCAAAGCTGGATACAATATTGTGATATTCTTGTGTTGGGAGGAATACTGCTTTCCAGCTCTTCACTGATTGTAAGACTGTTCAAACTCTCTTCTCCAGCTGTACTTTCCCTTGAGCATGATGTAATCCAATGAGGAGAGAAGTAAAGCTGTTTACATTTCAACAAGTATCATTAGATATCTTCTGTCTTTTCACCCTGCCATACTTGGCTTGCATTTGTGATATTTCTGTGATCTGCTAATCTGTTCCAGCAAAGTCTTCTGCTCTTCAAGTGCTGGCAGTTAAAAGTTTGCTTTGTTGGCAAGAAGCGGTGAAACTGATGCCTTTGGTAACGTCAAATGGCACTTCTGGACTTTCTTCAGGGAGAGAGCAGGCTTCAAACCTCATGTGCAGAGCTTCTCTAGTTGCTTGGAAAGGGATAAATCACAAACAGGAAAGTCAACAGAAATGCCACTTATTTTTCAGCCCTATTGGAAATGGTAATGGAGACTATGCCAGTGTCAGAGTAAACTTAAGACTTTTAATTTTCAGGGAAAAAAAGCCACAAACCCCCCCCTCCAAATCACAAACAAACAAACCCCAAAATCCCAACAAAACCAACCTCAAAACCAGAGAGAGAAAACTTGGTCGTTTAGTCTTATCATAGAATCACAAAATAGTTTGGGTTGGAAAGGACCTTTGAAGGTCATCTAATCCAACCCCTCTCCAGTCAGCAGGGACATCTGCAACTGGAGCAGGTTGCTCAGAGCCCAGAACAGCCTGACGCAGAATGGTTCCAGGGATGGGGCTTCTACCATCTCTTTAGGGAACCTGGGCCAGGGTCTCACCACCATCAGTGTAAAATATTTCTTCCCTCTTTATAGTCTCAAACTCCTAGTTCAAAACCATCACCTCTTATCATAACAGGCTCTGCTACAGAGTCTGTCTTCAACTTTTTTGTAGGCCTCTTTAAGTACTGAGAGACCACAAGAAGATCTCCTGGAGCCTTTTCTTCTCCAGGCTGAATAACCCAACTCTCTCAGCCTGACCTCGCAGCAGAGGCCCTTCCATCATTGCTGTGACCTCCTCTGACCCCACTCCCAACAGGTCCTGTGCTGAAGACTCCAGATCCAGACTCAGCACTGCTGGTGAGGTCTCAGCAAAGCGGAGGAGAGGAGCAGAATCACCTCCCTCCCTCTGCTGCCCACACTGCTGGGGATCAGCCCAGGACATGGCTGGCTCTGAGCTGTAAGCACACAGCTTTTCACCCACCAGTATCTGTCTCACCACCCTCAGTATAAAAATCTGTTACCTGATGTCCTCATTGCAGGAACTGTAAAGCTGGGCTCTTCCCAGTTTAGTGTGGACTCCCATTGCTACCTGCCCTGTGCTGCTTAGGGAGTAATCAGTGGTGTTTCACCGATGGTTTGTAAAATCATAAAACAAACTCTCTGGCTTGAACTGTCAGCGTTTGCTTTCATGACACAAATGTCTCACACAGGTCTTCTCACCATGTCCATTTGACAGCAAACAAGACCTTGGAAGTGGTTTGTTTTGTTTCCCCCCCATGTTCTTGCATGCTGTACACACAGGCAAGTGCAAGAGGCAGGTCCTCATTTACTGACCACAGCACTTAGGAGGATCCATTACAAGAGGGAAGCAGCGTTCAAGATCTTGTTTGTTATCAGTTGGATGTGGTGAGAAGACATGCGTGTGACATCCATGTCAGGAAGGCAAACACTGCCAGTTCAAGCCGAAGTGTTTGCTTTATGATTTTCATCTGCTGCTTTTTGTTTTGTTTTCTTTGCCTGACTCTCAGAATTGACTCTGAAGAATTTTTTGCTGTTCCTTTCTTACATTGGTCTCACCTGCGCCCAGATCTCGAAGGTATTTTCACTTGTGGAGGCTTTTCATCTCCACAGATGACAGTGACCTCACAAACCCATAGTATTGCATTCCTGGAGCTTATTTAGAAAACTCTCATACCCTTGCCTTCATGACTGTGCTGGTGGTGAACAACCCCTTGTCAAGTATGCAGGGCACAGAATTAATTTCACATGCTTCTGCAGGCAGCAGCAAGAGAAATTGGTTTAATTTCTTTGTTGTGAGAAGAAAAGGGATTACCTTGTGCTGGATTAGCAGCCAGCCTTGTTTTGGAGGGCTGAATGGGAAGAATTGGTTTTACTCCACTTGGTTGTGGACTTTCTAGTATGGGTTCACAGATACTGGGGGGTCGACTAAAAAGAGGAGATGAAATTGGGTGGTTTGTGCTGTGAGGACTGGGCAAGGAAGAAGCTTTCAAAAAAGATGGGGGGGAAACAAAGGAGGAAGAAAAAATGTGTTCTGTGACATACTGGTTGACTTCTAGGTATTTGGGGAGTTTGCTGAATAGACGTTGAAGGTGGAGGGACTTCTGTGGAGCTGCTGTCAGACTGTGATGCCCCAGAGGAAGAATTTTGGTTTAATTTTGAAAGCCTTTTCTTTTATGGAAAGAGAACTCCCAAATACACCTTGCCCTCTGGCTAGATGGAAAATTCTATGCCACACTGGTTTACCCTCCTACCAGTAAATATTACATTTCAGGAATCCAGTAGTTCCTGATTACTTTTTCTTCCCTGGGAAATAAATAAAATAGATTGAGGAAAGTACATCTCAAACCTGACGTTTCAATATTGGTTTTCTCATGGAGTTTAAACAACCTGAGCATTAAGGAGGTATCTGGACAAGAGCAAGCTATAGAGTATATTAAATAGCTAAAACCACTACATGTTGAGAAAGGTAAGTGGTGTGTTGAGCATTAAAGCAGGACAAACAGAAGGGGAGTGCAGGATTGGATGTGGGGATAGGAAGCAGGAGGGAGAGATACTCCTCTGCCGTGCTTCGAAGTGAAGGAGGGAGATCAATCATGATCTGGTCTGACTTACTGAACTCAAAATGGATCAATGCTAACCTCTGAAAACAAGAATCCCAGCAGGCTTTATGGTGGTGTGCTCCTTGGGACTTGGCTCTCTACAGCTCCCTGAAAGGAGGTTGGAGTGAGGTGGGAGTTGTTCTCTTCTTCCCAATATCAGGCAACAGAGCTAGATGAAGTGGCCTGAAATTGTTCCAAGGGAAGTTTAGGTTGGAGATTAGAAATTTTCTTCTTCTTCTTCTTCTTTTTTTTTTTTTNCCTACAGTTCCCGTCCTGGGACAGAGGGGTTCAAGACATGTGTGGGGATGACACTTTGGGATGCGATTTAGTGGCCATGGTGGTCTTGGGTTGATGTTTGGACTGGTTGAACTTAGATCTTTTCTAGGCTTAGTGATTCCATCATTCTGTGTCTTTCATAGAATCACAGAATTGTTTCTACAATCTTTGGCTCTGTTGAAAGCATCACTGAGCTTTGAGAGCATTTTGCCAGAGCTTTTCATTTCACTTGTTCCTGCAGCTTCAGCTGGAACTCACTTCAGTTGTATTCTGTGAAATGTGAACCATGTGGCAGCTGCTGGGGAGGGAGAGGAGGAGAGGCGGCTGTAGGCTTCATCTGTATGTTGCTTGTGGAGAGCTGTTTGCATATTGCACAGAAAACGAAGTCTGTCACCATTTCTTATTTACAAGCAATTTCTCGCTCTAGCACGGTCTGTTCTCAGCAGCTGCTGTGTTTCTGTGAAAGTGTATTTTTAAAACAACTAATAAAATAGCATTTAACTGCTTCAGGAAATCAGCCTCCTAGTGAAGGCAATGGGAGCTGAGTGGCCTTGAATACCGCACAGCTCCTGTTGCTTTGGGCACTCCCTGTGTTTTAGGGCAGAGGTAGGAAGATGAACAAAATATGATATCCCATTGGCATTTTACTTACCCCCTAGAATTGTTCCAGATGGAAAAGACCTTTGCCATTGAGCCCAGCTATCAACCCAGCACCACCCTGGCCATTAAAGCATGTCACAGAGTGCCATGTCTACACGGTTCTTGAGCATCTCCAGGGATGGTGACTCTACCACCTTCCTGGGCAGCCTGTTCCAGTGACTGAGCACTCTTCCTATAAAGCATTTTATTTTCCTAATATCCAATCTAAACCTCCTCTGGCACAACATTGCAGGAAAGCAAAGGCATCACTTCCCTGACCAAAGAGACATTTTTACTTTTTGGTCTTGCAGGACAGGTGAAGGAAGGAGAGAAAGAGCTTTTCCATCAGCAGGAGCTTCAGTTTCAAAGCAAACCTGGTCTGCTGTCCGGGCGTGCTAATGCCAGCTTGATTAACAGGCAGTGGAGGGAGCTGGGCATTAGAACAAGCAGCTGGTGGTGTGGCTGTAATTGGGCTGTCTCTGTGCCTGGATTTACTTCTCCTGGATGGAGAGTTAAATAGCTTTGCCTCAAACCAAAGTCATTAGTCTCTTGCCAGAGCTCTTGCAGCAGACCTGCAGCAGCTTCTGCCTTGGTCTCCTGCACAGTGTGCTTGCTCCTTACTGGGGGCAAGAGGCTTCTTGCCTAGGATGGCTTCACCTCTATTCATTTTTAACTTTCCCCTGCATTGGAAATAAATTCTAAGCCATCCAGATCTGGAAATCATTTTCTGGCTGCATCTTGAGCACAGTCCATGTCACTTTGATGGAGATGGCATGTCACACTCTCCTGCACTGCTGTGCACAGACAACGTGATCTCCAGGTTTCCCTTGCAATGTGGCCATTTTGAATGTGTATTGCTGGTTGACATGGATGTCTTCAGCCTCCTTCTCTGCCAGGAGTGAGATCTGTCATCTTACCAGTGGTGTTTTCATCCTCCAAAGCAGCACAAAGTGCCACAGGGCTCATTTCTACAAGAAAAAGGGAAGTAGAATGTTGCTTTGAGTTTGTAGGGATATTTTTGTTTGTGGTCCTGTCCATGTTAATTCTGTCTTCAGTCTTCAAAGACCTTCCATTTACCTGCATGGATCCATCTCATCCACCCTATATGGTGCAAAGATGTCTTCAATACCTGCCAGCCCAGTTAGTTCTGTGTGGGATCTCCAACATGTATCTGGGCAGCACAGAGATCCTCTTCCAAGGCATATCCCAGCTTCCCAATGTAGGCGTGGTTGCTTCATCTCTGAGGACTCTGGTTCAGCATCGTGCTTCTACCTGCTGGTAGCCATGCTGAAGGACAGAAAAGGGGTCAGTTTCTCACAGCTGGCAGTTTGGGTTCTCTCCAAGCAGAGCTTGACCTCTCTGCTTTGAAAGCAGTGGCGGGGCATGGGATGCTGTCCACCTGCAGTCTTCACTTGATCTTTCTGTGTTTATCTCTTCATCCCTTACAATTGCACAGTGTGATGGGCAGATGGATCTCCACCAGCCTTTTATCTCACAGAGTACAGTTAAGTTTGCCATGGGGAGGGACTACTTTGTGTGTAGCACTGATATTAATGAGAAGTCCCAGAAAGTTACTCATGATTATTTCTCTAGAATTAGGAAACAAAGTAATTTTTCATTGCTCATAGCACTATCCCAGAACCTGGAGATGTTTAGGGTGTCCTCTTTCTCCAGGGCTTCCCTGAGGAACACAGCTTCTAATGGTCTTTGTCTGAACCTGTCATTTCCACAGCTTGTTTCAGAGAGGTATTTAGGAGGGAGTCTTGATTTCCAGCAATGTTCAATGAGTCATGTGGTGGCCTATGAGAAGCTGTCGAAAGTACTCCAGCCAAGGTGCCTGTCACCATCTCCCAAATCTCTGAAACTGAGGTGTGCATTTGACATTAAAACCAAAATACAGAATTTGATGTGAGAATTGCACAGCCTCTCTGGTTCATAAGCACCTCTCACTGGTGGCAGTGTGGGTGTAAGGGTTGGACTTGCTGATCTTAAAGCTCTTTTCTGCTCTAAATGACTCTCTGTGCCGCTCAGAACCTTGGGGGTTGGTATTCAAGTAGGGCTTGGTTCAAGCACATGAACCTCCAGTGTGAATTCAGAGCGAAGAGCTAACAAAAACTTAATTTCATTTGGTCTAGGTTGTTTAGGACTTTTCTCAGTATTACTAGTGGTGGTATTTTCACTCTGATGGCAAGTTCCTTACCAGCCACTTCCTACTCCCTTTCCCATGTGTGGAGCTGCAGTGGTGAGCCAAGGGTGTAATGGTCCAGCCAATGTGATCTGGTTTGTGTTGTTGGGAAATAACACCCCAAAAATGTGCCATTAATAGAAACAGAATCAGAGAATCCTTGAAGTTGGAAAAGACCTTTAAGATAATCTGGTGCCGCCGTGCCCACTAAACCACATCCCAAAGTGCCATGTCTATATGTCTGTCTTATAAGGAAAGACTGAGAGACCTGGGGCTGTTTAGTCTGATGAAGAGAAGGCTGAGAGAGGATCTTAGCATTGTCTGCAAGTATCTGAAGGGTGCCTGTCGGGGGGATGGGGCCAAGCTCGTTGCAGTGATACCTGGTGACAGGATGAGGGCCAATGGACAGAAACTCACAGGAAATTCCAGCTCAACGTCAGAAAAAACTTTTTACAGTGAGGGTGACAGAGCTCTGGAACAGGCTGCACAGAGAGGTGATGGAGTCTTCTTCTCTAGAGGTCTTCAAAACCCCCTTGGATGCATTCCTGTGTGATCCGCCCTAAGTGGTTTGGCAAGGGGGGTTGGAGTTGATGATCTCTAGAGGTCCTTTCCAATCCCTAGCATTCTGTGACCTCCACTTCATTCCAACCTCCTATTAGGGAGTTACAAAGAGCAGTGAGCTCTGCACTCAACCTCTTCAGCCTAAACAACCCCACTTCCCTCAGCTGCTCCTCAGCAGACCTCTTCTCCAGACCCTTCAGCTTTGTTGGAGCTGCAGTTCGCAGAAGTGCATCATCTCCCTCTTCCCTGTTACTGGTGCAGTCACTTGCAGTGAACTGCACAGCAGTGCTGGGCTGCTGGCTGTGGTCTGGTAAGGGTTGCTTGTTCCTGACCCCAGCTCTTTTCTTCAGACAGCAATGGGCCATTTTGAACACGTATAGAAACATTTTTTGGCTAAAATACCACTGCGCAGAGCCAGACAGAGTAATGACCGTGCTGATCCGTGTAAATTAATGGGGGAGGAGAAAGGAATCTTGATTAATGTTTGGCTGGAGGTAAAAAACTAAGTTTTTGTTAATGTTATGACCTTTAAAAAAGGAAAAGACAAAATGTAGTTATAGCTGCAAGGCTTGAATAGCTACCTCAAGATGAAAACTTTGCTCTGCTCTAGGAGGGCTGTGTTGATGCTGGGCCGATTATGAAGAAAGATTTTGTGCACTTCTGGGCTGTTCTGGGCTTTGTGCATAGATTTTTCTTAGTTGTGGGATAGATGGGGAAGAAGCAGTCATAAGATTCACACACAAATTCACGTAGGTTGGATTGGGTTGGAAGGGACCCTCAGAGGTAGTCTTGTCCAAAGCCCCTGCAGTCAGCAGGGACACCTCCAACTAGATCAGGCTGCCCAGGACCACATCAAATCTGATCTTGAATGTCTCAGGGATGGGATTTCAGTCACATCTCTGGGGCACTTGTTCTGGTGTTTCACCACCCTCATTGTGAAGAACTTCTTTTTGAGGTGCAACCTAACTCTGCCCTGCTCCAGTTTCAAACTATTGCCCCTTGTCCTATCACTCCAAGCTCTTCTGAACAGTCCTTCCTCAGTCTTCCTGTAGGTCCCCTTCACATATTGAAATGTACTTATAAGGTCTCCCTGGAGCCTTCCTGTAAGTCCCCTTTGGATACTGGAATGCATCTACACAGTCTCTCTGGAGCCTTCTCTTCTCCAGGCTGAAGAGCCCCAGTTCTCTCAGTCTACCTTCACAACCCTCGGATCATCTTTGTGGTCTTCTTCTCTGTTGTGCTGGGAGCCCCAGAGCTGGACACAGTATTCCAGGTGAGGTCTCACTAGAGCAGAGGATCACAATCACCTCTCTCTGCTGGCCACAGTTCTTTTGATGCAGCCCAGGATGCCCTTGGCCTTCTGGGCTGCGGGTCCCCTTTGCTGGCTCACGTTCAGCTTCTCATCCACCAGCACTTAGGAGTCTGAGAACAGCCTTGCAGAAAAGAACCTAATCTCCTCATCTCCCAGCCTGTATTCATATTGAGGGTTGGTACAACCTAGATGCGTGACCTCACTCTTTGCCTTCTTGAACCTGATGAGATTACAGATTCACAGATTGCATTGGGTTGGAAGGGACCCCCAAAGGTTATTCAAGCAAAGGAGAGCAAAAGTAGTAAAATGTGGCTTTCCTCTTCAGTGGGCCTTTATTTGCTTTCAGAATGCGTTGCTTCTGGTGAGTATAAATGGCAATAAAGAGCAATGGAGTGCTGCAAATTGGTCTGTTGAATAATCTAAAATAGTTAAAAATCACATAATTGACTTAAAGAGGCCTAATCAACCCATCTGATCCCTCAGAGGTTCCCTGGGGCTTTATGCTGATGGAGTGAGTGGGTTTTTTTCAGTGTGGTCAGCGGTGCTGCTCACCATCTGTTTGTCTGCTGACGGCTGCTCATCTTCAAAGCACTGCTGCTTCTGGCTCTGGAGTTTCTTTTTGCCTTCCTGTTCCCAAATACTTGAAGAAATGAGTCAAGAAAAATGTCAGCTACCCTTTGCACAAACAGCCAGGTTAGTTGGGTGCTGGTGGGTGAAAAGCTGGACATGAGCCAGCACTGTGCACTCCAGCACTGTCCAGAGCCAGCCGTGTCCTGGGCTGACCCCCAGCAACATGGGCAGCAGGGAGAGTATCCTGCCCCTCACATCCAGCTCTGGAATCCTCAGCACAGGAGAGACATGGACCTGTCGAAGTGGGATCAGAGGAGGCCACAGCAATAACGGGAGTGCTAGAAGCTCTCTGCTGTGAGTCCAGAATGAGAGTTGAGGTGGTTGAGCCTGGACAAGAGAAGGGTCTGGGGAGAACTTCTAGTGGCCTTCCAGTGCTTAGATGGGCTGATATGAAATCTGGGGTGCCCTTGTACTTGGTTTTGGTGAGGCCACATCTCCAGTATTGTGTTTAGTTTGGGANTTGGTGATCCTGAGGGGCTTTGCCAACCTGCATGTTTCTGTGATTCTGGGGTCAGACTTTTTAGTAGGGCCTGTAGCAACAAGACAAGGGGTGTTGGTTTAAACTAGAAGAGGAATATTGAGACTAGAGAGAAGGAAGAAATGTTTTATACATTTTACAGGGTGGTGAGACCTTGGCCCAGATTGCCCAGAGAGGTGGTAGATGCCCCATTCTGGGAACCATTCCCGGTCATGTTGTTTGGGCCTCTGAGTAACCTGCACTAGTTGCAGATGTCCCTGCTGACTGCAGGGGTTTGGATTTAGATGACCTTTAAAAAGGTCCCTTCCAGCCTAAACAATTCCATGATTCCATGAAAAAGCAGCCTGATGTCTAGAGCTGATTGAGCAATGGATTTTAACCTGGCCTTTCTAGATATAGCTACATATACCTCAAAGTTAGCAATGGATGACTCCTTAATTGTATTGGTGTGGGCTGTAGCAGCATGTTTTCATTTGTGTTAATGAAGTGGAGGAATCATTAATAAGTCACCGAATCCTTCTGCACACCTAAAAGAACCTGCAGTTGGTCCTGCCAAGTTCCTAACTCATTGCCCAGAGGAAATGAGTCATAATGAAAAACCGTGATTCTTGGTAATGCCAAAAATGATAGCGTGGAGGTAGCCTGCAAAATCCAGAGCTGCAAAGGCAGCAGAGCATTTGTGGAAAGCCCAGAAATGGTTTTCTCTTGTAGGCAGGCATTGCACCGTATTGCAAGCAAACAGACTTAATAAATGGTTTTGATCAGCATCACAGAAGGAAAATTGCATTCATTTTCAGGTATCTTAAGTTAAGAAGGCCATGGGGAAATTTAGAGAACCTGCAGTCATTAATGATCAAATTGGGGGCAGAAGAGATGAGGAGGAAAAGAAAGGCTAAATTTTGCTATTTAGCTATTCAAACCAGTATCTGCTCTCTTATGGTCTGCAAGCTTCTGAAAGGTTGTAAGTCCAAGAGGAAGAAGATAAGTGGAGGTTCTACAGGCTGATGTAAACATCACTTGGATCAGGAGCAGGGTGGGCAAGGAGGGGTCAGCTGCTGTCAGGATGAATCTTCCCCAGTAAATCTCAGTCAGAAGCATGACACCCAAGAGGAGCAGGAGGAGCTAATTGTCTTCAGTGCCCTCTGCTCTCCCTGGCTCAGACTCAGGTCTATTGGACTTAAGTGTCATTACAAGTAATTGGAGTTAGATATGCAGATCAGAGGAGGAAGCAGGCGGTGTCACTTATTAGCCAAAGGAATGAAGTAATTAAATTTGCTAATTTAAAGCCACTTTCCTTCCCTGTCCTTAGAAAATACTGACCCTGCAGATTTTTTTTTTTACTTTTTTTTTTTTTTTTTTGCTGCTGGTTTGTTAATTTGAATTTTGCAAATGATGCTCTCTTCTGGAGCTTTGATAAACTCCTTGAAAATGTTTATTTAGAGAAGGGAGAGGAAGGAGATAGGCTTTGTGAGGGTAAATTAAGCATCTTGTTTTTTCTCTTCAACGTGTGTGCACAAGTGGGATGTGTTGGTACATGTTTCCTTAAAGAAAAAGGGGGGAAAGCATCAACCAAAACACCAATTTCTAACAAGAAGTAACAGATTTTCCCAATCTAGGAATATGTAATGGGTTTAAACTGGCAGAGGGGAGATTTAGACTGGATGTTAGGAGGAAGTTCTTTACAGTGAGGGTAGTGAGACACTGGCACAGGTTGCCCAGGGAGGTTGTGGCTGCTCCCTCCCTGGAGGGGTTTAAGGCCAGGTTGGATGAGGCCTTGAGTGACCTGTTCTAGTGGGAGGTGTCCCTGTCTATGGCAGGGGGTTGGAACTAGATGATACTTGAGGTGCCTTCCAACCTTACCGTTCTATGGCTTCTGCTGCAGGGCTGTACATGGAAGGGAGGATAACCCAACCAGGTGCTGCTGGCAGTGGCTGTGCTCACAGGAGATGTGACTTACACACGTGGTGTTTGGGAACTCAGAGCCTGGAGAATTGGCAGAAGAAAGTTGAAACTTCAGAGATGCTGATGGCACAGCTCCATGCACCAAACGCATCCATCAGGCAGCGACAGGCCCTTCCTGTCACTGAGTTTAATGTTGTCATATGTCTGCTTAAAGCACCAAGTGACTGGGAAAAAGTCATTTCATTAACATATTGACTGAGCCTCTTCCTGATGAAGTTCTGCACTTGATGATAGCAAGGGGAAAAGACGATGTAAAAGCCTCCTGGTCTGAAATTGAAGCCGTAACTAACACACCCACTGCAGCTCAGTTAAGTCCATGTTAATTTCATTTTGTCTGAGTGGTTTGCCCCTCCCACCCTCATTTAGGAGATGCCTTAATGCAGAGCATTAGTTGCAGAAGCTTATTACTTTTTGAGCATCCACCAGAAATAGTAGAGGTTGATTGGAACAGATGAGGTTAAAAGAGGATGAGCCCCACCAGAGATCCACGTCCTGCTGCCAGATTTGGGTGGGGAAAAAGCCATCTTCAGCCTCTTTTTTTTTTTTTTGGTTCTGAATTTTAATGGAGCATTTAAGATGACAAGCTAAGCAAGTACTTAGAGAATCATAGCCTGATTTGGATTGGAAGGACCTTTAAAGGTCACTACACCAGGTTGCTTGAGGCCTGATCCAACCTGGTGTTGAACACCTTCAAGGAGGGAACATCCACGACCTCCCTGAGCAATTATTCCAGTGTTTCACCATCCTTGAACAGGTTATCCAGGGAGATCCTGGATGCCCCCTCCCTGGTGGTGTTCATGATAAACTTGTTTGGTGTGGAAGGGATCTTTAAAGGTTATCTAATCCAACCACCTTGCAGTAAGCTGAGACATAGAATCATAGAATGGTAAGGTTGGAAGGGACCTCAAAGGTCATCTAGTTCCGACCCCCTGCCATAGGCAGGGACACCTCCCACTAGTACAGGTCATTCAAGGCCTCATCCAACCTGGCCTTAAACACCTCCAGGGAGGGAGCAGCCACAACCTCCCTGGGCAACCTGTGCCAGTGTCTCACCACCCTCACTGCAAACAACTTCCTCCTAACATCCAGTTTCAATCTCCCCTCTGCCAGTTCAAACCCATTGCCCCTTGTCCTGTCATTGCAAGACCTTGTCAATAGTCCCTCCCCAGCCTTCCTGTAGCCCCCTTCAGATCCTGGAAGGCTACTCTAAGGTCTCCTGGAAGCCTTCTCTTCTCCAGGCTGCAGAGCCCCAACTCTCTCAGCCTGTCCTCACAGCAGAGCTGCTGCAGCCCTCTCAGCATCTTCGTGGCCTCCTCTGGACCCGCTCCAACACTTCCATGTCCTTCCTGTGCTGGGGGCTCCAGAACTGCACACAGGACTGCAGGTGGGGTCTGAGGAGAGCAGAGCAAAGGGGCAGAATCCCCTCCCTTGCCCTGCTGCCCACACTGCTCTTGCTGCAGCCCAGCACTCAGTTGCTGTCTGGGCTGCACTCACACTGCAGGCTCATGTTGAGCTTTTCATCACCCCAGACCCCCAGGGCCTTTTCCTCAGTGCTGCTCTCAGCCATTCCCCACCCAGCCTGGAGTTGTGCTTGGGATTGTGCCTACCCAGGTGCAGGACCTTACACTTGGCCTTGTTGGATGTCATGAGGTTGGCCTGGGCACACCTCTGCAGCCTGTCCAGGTCCCTCTGGATGGATCCCTGCCCTCTAGCAAGTCGACTGTGCCACACAGCTTGGTGTCATCTGCAAACTTGCTGAGGGTGCACTGATTCCTCTGTCCATATCTCTGACTAAGATGTTAAATCCCCACCTAAATCAGGTTTCTCAGAGCCTCATCAAGCCTGACCTTGAATGTATCGAAGGATGGGGCCTCCACCTCCTCCTTGGGCAACCTCTTTGAATGTTTTATAGATTCACAGATTGCACTGGTATTGAAGAGCCTCTGAAAGGTCATTTTGTCCAATCCCACTGCAGTGAGCATGGATACCTCCAACTAAATCAAGTCTGCCCAAGGCCATAGCACTTGTTAGACCTTAGAGAATTCCTTGGAAATCCCAGGAAACACCAAAATCCCCTCAGGTGTTAGTGACATGTGTTAGAAAGTAGCAAAGCAAGACAATATTTTGTATATTAGTGTAATCTGGGGAAGAAAAAAAACAAGCTGGTGCTGTGTTATTAGCTTTAAATGGTGATGGGTTACAGAACCCCTAATGGAAATGTACTGGAATGTTTTGGTGGGATGCAGAGGAAAGAATGTGGTGTTGCTGTGATGGGTGGCTGGGAAGTGATGCTTTTGCAGAGTTGTGGTTAAACAAACCATGACAATGCAGACTGAAGGCAATGAAAAATAAGGTCCTGTGCTGTCTCGGATATGTCTCAGCTAGTGAGCTCCAGCTCGTGTCTTACCTCAGTGTCATCTCTGGACTGAGGCAGAGTTTGTGCAGATTTAAACAAATCATTACCGTCTGGAAGAGAATTACCCAAAGTCCAGCTCTGCCTCTCACCCACCAGCTGCTTCACAAAGCTTGGAGAGTGCTCTGCAGTGCCAGAGGAAGGTCCTCTGGCCAAATTGGTATTAAACTGATGGTGCAGGCTGGAGTTCTGGCTGCAGTGTCCATTTCTGTTGATTGTCGTTAGACATAGCAGATGGTGACTTGCTGTTGTGCTTTTGCCACCTATAAGTGAAGTAAATGTTGTTCAAAAGGCCTCTCCTCCTCCCAACCTCCTTGTCAGGACCTTTGGTGAAAGGAATCCTGTGAAGCTCCTAGCTAAAGATTCCCAAGGGTTGCGTTTCCCTATTAAGATGGTAAGAATTATGGAAAATTCCTTTTGGATAGAGTCATTTTGAACTTGTGTCTCTTTCATTGAGTTTTTGCACCTTCATTAACTGCTGTCTGGGTTTTATTGTGGGTTTTTTACGTTGTGCTTTTTCTCCTGTAGCTCCCCAGAGGAATTTTGAAATCGCCTTTAAGATGTTTGATCTGAATGGCGACGGCGAGGTGGACATGGAAGAGTTTGAGCAGGCAAGTTGAACAGCAGGGTCACTTCTTAATGCTGTGGCATCTTAGCCATAAGTACAGCACTCCTCACCCCAGTGACTCCACTGGGATTTATATTTAGGTCTCTTCCCTCTCTGCTCTGTTGTGTTGCCTCAGTGCTTGCTGCTTTTTTTTAAACTGTATATTTCAAGGTATAATTTTCCCTTGAACCAGGACAACTGTAAGTATAGACTTTTCATTACCTGTGACTTTACCACTGAGGAATCTTTACAAAATGTCACTTCCAAAGTAGATAATGATTTTTTTTTTTTTTCTTTTCTCACTCTGTTGATGTCATAGAATTTTGGTCCTCCTTTCTTCCACAGCTTTTTCAGCATTCCTTAGTTTTGTCTTTGGAGAATAACCAGAGTTAGTCTGCTGCAATGAACAATGAAGCCTCTTGTTTCCATGTAATCTGAACCTGTGATTATTGAGGACATATTTTCATTAGCTGCTTTCTCCTACTTCCTGCAAGGTTGCATCAACAGGGAGTTCATTGCAGGCTTTTTAATGAGCCTGATGAAGTCCTCCTACAGGCTCTGGGTTGTGATTGTGTTAGAGTGAGAATAGGTTGAAGGCTTGAGCTGTCAGCAGGGAAAAAGATCTGACCTCCCCAGGAAGAAGTGTGTGGTTTTCTTGCTGATGTAGAAAACAACCCTAAGGCTTCAGAAACTCATAAACATCCTGAAGCTGCTGTATATTAGCAGAGCTCTATGTGAAAGGCTAAGTCCATGTGTTTGCAAACAAGGGAACCCACTGAGTGAATGGGGAGGTCATAGAGTCATAGAATTGTTTTGGTTGGAGAAGGCCTTGAAGATCATTAAATCCAACTGTTAACCCAGCACTGCCAAGGTCACCACTAAACCATGTCCCTCAGCACCACACCTACACAGCTTTTAAATACCTTCAAGCATGGTCCCCCCACCACATCCCTGGGCAGCCTCTTCCAGGGCTTTGACAACCCTTTTGGGGAAGAGATTGTTCCTAATGTCCACCCCTGATGTCCCCTAGCACAACTTGAGGCCACTTGCTCTTGTTGTATCACTTGTTCCTTGGGAGAAGAGACCAACCCCTGCCTCACTCCTGCCTCCTTTCAGGGAGTTGTAGAGAGCTAGAAGGTCTCCTCTGAGCCTGCTTTTCTTCAGAGTGAACAACCCCAGCTCCCTCAGCTGCCCCTCACTAGACCTGTTCTCCAGACCCTTCACCAGCTTTGTTGCCCTTCTGTGGACAGGCTTTGGCATCTCAATGTCCTTGTAGCAAGGAGCTCAAAAGTGAACCCAGGATTTGAGGTGCAGCCTCACCAGTGCTGAGTACCAGGGGGCCATCACTGCCCTTGTTATGCTGGCCACATTATTGCAAATAATTTTAGAGAGTGACCACTTCTGTTGTTAATAGCAAGGTAGAGGAGATACACCACTGTACCTAGCACTTGTGTGGCACTCCTGTGACCTTCTGTCCTTCAGGGCTGTACATTTAATGAGCAAGTGGATGCTGCTGCTTCTGGGCAAAGGAAACCAGACAGGTTAAAAAAAGAAATAACCTGCCCTTGTGGGTTGTTTGCTGCTGGACGACATCTGTGTTTGGAGAAGGTGAAAAGCTGTGTACTGATACCTGAGAACAGAGCAGCCCTGAATAATCTTGTTACAAATTCTTACTCATGGGTTGATTGAATAACCAGTTAACTTCAGAAGAGTCTCCAAGAGGTCATGCTTGGGTCACTTGCTATAAATGGGAAGAGCTTGTGGCAGAGCAGGTCTGTTCAGTTAGTTCGTCCCCTTTTAATCTTTTGCTGTCTTCCTTCTTAAACTGTTACCTGTGGGTATGATGTAATGATGAGGAGTTTGCTCCAGAGCTGTGTCATGTATCTGCTGAAATTGATGTTTTCAGATGTAAACTTTGAACCAGGAGGAAACAGAGTATGTTTATCTCCACTATCCCATCCCTTCCTGTGACAGCTTGTGATGTAAACCCATGAGTCTTGCTCTCTTCCTTCATAGAAGGAAGGGTTGGAGGAGACCTCTGGAGATCATTCAGTCCAACTTCTCTGCTAAAGCAGAGGCACCCACAGCAGCTTGCCTAGCATCACAATGTCTAGGTGGGTTTGGAATCTCTCCAGGGGAGACGACTCCACAGCCTCTCTGGGCAGCCTGCTCCAGGGCTCCAGCACCCTCACAGCAAAAAAGTCTTTTCTCCTGTTCAGATGGAACCTCCTGGATTCCAGTTTGTTCCCATTGCCCCTTGTCCTGTCACTGGGCACCGCTGGAAAGAGTCTGACCTCATCCTCTTGCCCTCCACCCTTTAGCATTGATTGGATCTCCTCTTAGGCTGCTCTTCTCCAGGCTAAACAGCCCCAGGACTCAGCCTTTCCTCCTCACAGAGGTGCTCCAGGCCCCTCAATGTCTTTGTCATCCTTTGTTGGACTCTCTCCAGTCTTTTCCTGTCCCTCTCAAACTGGGGATTCCAGAACTGGACCCAATACTCCAGATGTGACCTCTCTAGGACAAAGTAGAGTGGGAGGAGAACCTTCCTTAACCTGCTGGCCCCATAGTGGTGTCCAAATTTGGCGCTGCCTCCCTACGAACTTTGGCTTTAGATATGAAGAATTCCAAGTTTCCTCTTTTCCCAACTTAAAAATGTCATTTTCTCTTCTGTTTTGCATAGTGCATGAACGCAGCACTCCACTGCTGCTAATATTTAACAATTCAAAAGGTGTTTTATTACAGCAGTTACAAATGTCCTGGAGCAGGGATAAATGACTTGAAGAGCAGGGGAGAACGATTAAACCGCCTGCTGAAAATGCAGTGACGCCAAGGAACGAACGCAGGTGTCATGTTTGGCTTCTTCATTAGACATGTGAAGAAAGGATATTTCCTGAGGATTTGTGTTTTGGGAGCATCCTGGAGATGAAAGTGGAAAATTGAATTCAATTATTTTGAATCATCCAGCAGGCAAAGGGAAGTTCTCTGTGTGTTAAGTCATACAGAAATCCATAGGAAGGGGAACATATTTTTGTTAAGTGTCTTATGTGCGTCACTGCCTCCACATAAAGGAATAAAATTCCTGCTTGACATCAGATTGTCTTGGTGAACACTGATCTTTAGAGCTGAGTCAAAGGATGAATCACAGAGTGCAGCAGGTTGGAAGAGACCCTCAAAGCTCATCTTGTCCCACCTCCCTGCAGTAAGCAGGGACACCTCCAGCTAGATCAGGTTGCTCAGGTTGCTCAGGGCCCCATCAAGCTTGACCTTGAATGTCTCCAGGGATGGGGATTCAGCCACATATTTGGACAACCCATTCCAATATTTCACCACTCTCATTCTAAAGAGCCTCTTCCTAATGTCCAACCTAAATCTACCCTGCTCAAGTTTCAAACCATTGCCCCTTGTCCTATCACTACAGGTGCTTATAAACAGTCCCTCCCCAGCCTTCCTGTAAGTACCCTTTGGATACTGGAACACAGCTACAGGGTCTCCTCAGAGCTTTCTCTTCTCCAGACTGAACAATCCCAACTTTTGCAGCCTGTCCTTGTACGAGAGGTGCTCCAGCCCTCTGATCGTTGTGTTCAGGTTCCATCTGAACATGAGGGAAAACTTCTTTGGTGAGAGGGTGCTGGAGCCCTGGAGCTGGCTGCCCAGACAGGTTGTGGAGTCTCCTCCTCTGGAGATATTCTGAACACCCCTGGACATTGTGATGCTGAGCAACCTGCTCTGCGTGACCTTGCTTTAGCTAGATCAGATGGCCTCCAAAAGTCACTTCCAGCCACAGCCATGCTAGGATTCTTTGTGATTCTGTTTGGATATCTGTCCCATAAACAACTTACCTGGCACAGGCAGCTGGAGCTAGTCCTTCCAGGAGATTATGCCACTAGATGTGGCATCACTTTGAAAGAAAAGCATAACTTTGGGGAGACCGGGAAGTAAAAGAAGGGCAAGAATAAGATCCTCACACAAGTTTTGTACTGTCCCTGCTGGCTGTGAGGACATTCAAATGAATTTTATAGCCCATTTTCACACATTGTCTTTGGAGACAGCCAACAGCAGGTTGCTTTTCTCATTGATGTCTGAAAACCTGTAAGAATATTTATCAGGAAAGGAAATTACTTGCAGTAATTTAGCTAATATGTGAATTAAGTTGGAGGCTTTAACTACCTTATAAGAAAATACTTAATTTCTTCAGGCCTCACTTTAAGAACCTTGTTTATTTTCCTGTTGATATATATGGTCAAGTGCATAGCACTGAGTATTTTGGTGCCTGCATCAGTGTCATCTTCAACTTCTCATCTTTCAGCAAGTGAATTGTTAGTTTACTTTTCTAGTTTTAATTAGAAGTCAGATGAAGAGCAGTAAACTCATAGGCAGTGCTACTTTTTGATTTCTCCTCCAAGCATTAACTATTTTAATTGTTTTGTTGTGGTTTTTTTTTCTTTCTCTTTATCCTCTCTTTGACTGCTGCAAAAGATGAGATGGATCACAAACAGTTAGGCTGAAATATATCCAACAGACAGTGAAGCATCTCTGTGCTTCACATCCCTGTATGATTGATGAGCTGTAGGGATAGACTGGAAGACAACGTCTTGTGGTGGTTGCCTGCCTTTCTGGGTCCAAAAACTGAGGATCAGCCAAATAGTTTTGGCTCTGGTGCCCACAGATGGATTTTCAGACTGTCCGATGCTTGTTATGGATGGGGAGAGAAAGAGAGGGGCTTAGGATGCCGTATAAGTAAAACCCAGGGAAGGATGCTCTAGCCAAGAGTCTGCAGAGTGGTAAACACTCTCTTCTGCAGATACTGGTCATCAACTGCATTGCTTCAGAGAGTTTACAAATATTTGTCTCCAAAATATGCATGCAGAGCTTGCAGTTAAAAACATTGCACAAGGAGTTGCTATTTGCAGCGCTATAAATCCTTCCTCACATCACTGGGGGGGTTTAAAAGAAAACAAAACCCCCAAATTCTTTCTTCTGTAAATGTTTTGTTGTTTACATACACCCCATTTCCCCCGCCCCCAACTCAACTTGACTTTCCTTGTAGTGGAAGAACAGTTTGTAGTCTGTGGTTTGGAGGCAGCATTTCAAGCAAGGTGAGGCTGGCAGCGATAGGCAATGTTCTCCTCTGGTGTGTCCCCTCTGGAGTGGTGCCAGCACTCACTTCTTGTTAGGGGAAAAAAAAAAAAAAACACCCCATATACCACAGTAACAAGCTTCTGGCATGTTCTCGACAGCTGGAGCTCTTGGCAACTGTCTTCCTTCCTCCTTTCCAACCTCTGTCAGCAGGAGGAAGAGGCCGAAGGCAAAGCAGCAGTGTTTGAAAGTGGCAAGACCCTGATGCAGGTTGCCCAAGGAGGTGGTAGATGCCCCACCCCTTGAACCATTTCAGGTCAGCTTGGGTGGGGCTCTCAGCAACCTACTCTGGTTGAAGATGTCCATGCTCAGTACAGAGGGGTTGGATTGGATGACCTTTAAAAGTGCCTTCACACTAAACTGGTCAATGATTTGATGAGTCTGTGGTGTTTGGAGCTTCAGGAAGCCTGTGCTGCCGAGGCTGAGTGCTGGACTTCGCATCAGGTGGCTTTTTTCTCCCTCCTTTCTTGCACTTCCTGTCCTTAATCTGAATCTTTCTGCTGCCTTGTTGGAAGAATCAGTTGTTACATAGAGAATAACCCTGAGTTCTCACATCCCAGCAATAATTCAGATGAGTAAGTGCTGAGAAGGGTTGGTGGGATACTTGGGGATGGAGAGAGGAGACAAGCAACCATTTGGCTCAGCTGGCCTCTTAAATTAGCACAGAACCCTTAAAATAAAAAGCTTTTGAATTTTTCAGGCTTGACACACAGCCCTTTTTTCAGAGGAGCTTCCAGCCATTGCACAGAGGAGTGGGCAGCAAGGACAGAGTGCCTTTAGGTGGAGAACCCTGGGTTTGTGCACAAGGGGAAAGGCAACAGGATGTGAGCTAACTGTGGTTGGTGTCAGCTAACAAGGATGGGCAGTAAAGTATGATTTGGAAGGTGTAAAACCTGTGCAGGCTTTTTTCCTTCCCTGTGGTTGCCTTGGCTTTCTTTCCTCCCCTGCTACTGTTGGGAGCAAGCTGCTTTCTGCTGACCAGGTGTAAGATCAGTGCTAGAGAAAAGCAAATTGGGTGAATTATTTCGTGGAATTTTTGAAGCATTTCGTTCTCCTCTTTCTTTAAAGAGGATCGAAAGAAAAAAACCCCAAAGCCTAAGTTCAGCCAAATTCTTGAATTGTGTCTTTTTAAGAATTATTTCAGGGGGAAAAAAAAAACAGTGATGGAGTCTCAGTGTGGTGGGGATTGGAAAGGACCTCTGGAGATTATTTAGTCCAGTTTCTGTGCTAAAGCAGGATCACGCACAGCAGCTTGCCCAGGACCACTCCAGAGGTGGATCTCTCCAGAGAAGTCTCCACAACTTCTCTGGGCCGCCTGCCCCAGGTCTCCAACACCCTGACAGCAAAGTAGTTTTTCCTCATGATCAGATGGAGCCTTCTAGCTTCAAGGTTGTGCTTGTTACCCCTTACCCCGTCACTGACAAGAGTTTGGCTCCATCCTCTTGCCCCTGCACCCTTTAGTTGTTGATGAGCATTGATCAGATCCCCTCTCAGGCTGCTCCTCTCCAGGCTAAACAGCCTCAGGTCCCTCAGCCTTCCCGCCTCATGGAGGCACTCCAGTCTTCTCAGCATCCTCAAAAAGATGATGTGATCAAGTTTGGAGTACGTGGTACTGATACTTGACAGGTGGCAGTCCTGGTGATGTTTTTTGCTGCTAATATCCTCCTCCTTATTTTTAGGTCCAGAGCATCATTCGTTCCCAAACCAGCATGGGCATGCGCCACAGAGACCGCTCCACAACGGGGAACACCCTGAAAACTGGCTTCAACTCCGCGCTGACAACCTACTTCTTTGGGGCAGACCTGAAGGGCAAGTTGACCATCTCCCACTTCCTGGACTTCCAGCGCAAGCTGCAGCACGATATTCTGAAGCTGGAGGTTTGCCTTCCTTTTACATACAGGGGAGAAGCAGTGCAGCATGGACTGTGGTCCATGAGGGTTTTTCTGGAGGAAGAGTAAGAGAGCAGGAAGGATTCAGAGCTGCAGCTCAAAGCACTCACTAATCAGTGTAATTAAGGGGTAGTGGAGGGTATTAATGTGAGGTGGTATCTTTTCAAGCTTAAAATTGTTGATCTTCACAAGTCTCTCTACCTCCTCAGTAATTTTTAATAATAATTATCAGGTTCTTTGCAAGGGTCGTGAAAACATTATATAAAAGGAATAACTGGATCTACAATAAATACCTAGCAGTAATACAGCATTAAACCATTAGAA
>WBNM01002966.1:1471-19630 GCA_013399055.1 Ramphastos sulfuratus
AGGTTCCTAATTCACCACTTGAAGAATAAAACCCCACACTTCCCCCCCCCTCTTCCCAAGGGCCCCAGCAGCACCCACGATGCCACTCCACCTGCTCACAACTCATCTCCCACTCTACCAGCATACCCTGGAGATGCTCAGCATGGTCCAGACCCCCTCCCCCTCGTCCTCCTCCTCCTCCTCCATCCTTCCCCCATCACTTTTGTTTGATGCCAGCTCCACTCACTCCCTTAACCTATATCTGGGGGGCAAGCTGTGCTCTGTGTGTGTGTATGTCCCCTCCTCCACCACCACCACCACCACTACGCCGCCATCGTCCCTGGTGGGCAGCTCCAGAGCTGGGCAAAGCTCCCGGCAAGAAGTCTGATAACTTCTGCTCTATTTATTTCCCACGGAGGAGCAGGGGAAGGGGGGGGGTGTGGTGGTGGTGGTGGGACACATGCCCAGGGCTTAGGGGTGGGGGGGTTGGTTGGCTCCTCACACGTGAATATGGGGCACTCGATGAGCTGCACCAGCTTGTCCACCTCGGTCAGGAAATCCACAGTGACCTCCAGATCCCCGCTGGAGGAGGGTGTTAAGGATGTCACCTTGGAAGGCAAAAGAATAAAATTAAAAAAAAAAAAAAAAAAAAGGGTGACCTGGGTAACAGCAGATGGCATGGCCCAGTGATGCCCAGCATGGATGCCAGGCTCTGCCAAACCCTCTCCCGCGGGAAGTGAAGCGGGCAGGGCTGGGAAGGTCTGCAGGGCAGCAGCCAAGGCATGAGGGATGGGAACAGGCTGCCAAAAGGCTGGAGGCTTGCCTGGCCAGAGAGCAGACAGGAGGATGGTGGCAAGGAAGGACTTAGGCTTTTCCTTCCCTGGGCACTGATGCTGAGTGCTCCAGGGGTCCTTGATGCCCCAGGAGAAACCCTGGAGGGCACCAGGAAGGGGACCTGAGAGTGTTAGCAGGCTTGATCCCATGGAGGGTGACTCGGGGAAGCTTGGGGTTTGCCAGCACATAGCATCATGGAATCATTGTGGGTGGAAGAGACCTTTAAGATGATTGAGTCCAAGCCTTAAGCCAGCAGTGCCAGGGCACCACCAAACCAGGGCCCTCAGCAGCACATCTCCACAGCTCTGAAACCCCTCCAGGGATGGGGACTCCACCACTGCCCTGGGCAGCCCAGGCCAGGCCTTGGCAACGCTTTTGGGAAAGAAATTGTTCCTCATGATCAACCCAAACCTCCCCTGGGGCAACTTGAGGCTGCTTCCTCTTGTTCTGTCACTTGTTCCTTAGAGGAATTCAACCACTGAATGATCCTTGAGGATCCTTCCAACCCGGTATTCTATGAATCTAGGAACCTCCACCTGGCTCCAGCCTCCTCTCAGGTTGCTGTAGAGAGCTATGAGGTCTCCCCTCAGCCTCCTCTTCTCCGCACTAACCATCCCCCAGCTCCCTCAGCTGCTTCTCCCCAGCCCTCTTCTCCAGACCCTTCCCCAGCTTCGCTGCCCTTCTCTGGACCTGCTCCAGCCCCTCAGTGTCCTTCTTGGAACTCGAGGTGTGGCCTCCTTGGTGCCCAATCCAGGGGTAAACACAGATAAATACATGAGAAAAACCAAAAAGAGAGGACAACAACCCTCAGTCTGCTGCAGGCATCTGGGGATGCTCACTGGGAACTGTGGCCCCCAAGCAATGCTTGCTCCTCACAGTGGGGGCAGGAAGCTAAAGCCTTCACCTTCCTGGGAGGAAGAGGATTCTGAGCAGCCTCCCCTCCTGGGCAGGAGAAGGTCAGGGCTCAGCCAGTGCAGGCTTTCCTCTTCCTCCACCGCAGCACAGAAGGATGACAGCAGGGGAAGGGCAAAGCTGGCGTGCGCCCAGCCCTGCCCTCTGATTACGGCGACACCGCCCCGGTAATGATGGGCTGCAGGCAAGAGGCTGGGCTGGCCCACGGGGGTGACCTTGGTGGCCATGGAAGGACAATGGCCTTGAAGAAAAACCTCCCCCCCAGCCAAAGGATACAATTTCTGGATGAGGTCATAGGCGTGCTTGTAGTTCTGGGTGAGGAAGCAGAGGGACACGGTGGTGACAGGGTTGTGACACCAGGAGCGGTACAGGCAGCAGAAGAGGTTTCGGCTTTCCTGGGGACAGAGCAGGGTTGGGTCACCAGCAGGAACAAGGATCACAGGGTCACAGGATGCTAAGGGTTGGAAGGGACCTCCAGAGATCATTGAGTTCAACTCCCCCTGCCAGAGCAGGACCAGACAATCCAGCTCAGGTGGCACAGGAATGCATCCAGACAGGGCTGGAAAGGCTCCGGGGAAGGAGACTCCACAAACTCTCTGGGTAGGATGTGGCACAGGTAGCCCCAGGTCCCCAACACCAACCATCTGGGACACTTCTGGACCTTCTAAGTCCGCCTGGCACTGGTATATGAGCCCACCAGCCTCAGAAGATGGTGACCAGGCAGGTTTTGGGGTGGCCCTGAGGGTGGATGAATCACAGAATCACGGAATTAACCAGATTGGAGAAGACCTCTGAGATCGTCGAGTCCAACCTATCACCCAACACCTTCTAATTAACTAAACCATGGCACTAAGTGCCTCATCCAGTCTCCTTTAAAACACCTCCAGGGATGGTGACTCCACCACCTCCCTGAACAGCCCATTCCAGTGGCCAATCACTCTTTCTGTGAAGAACTTCCTAACATCCAGCCTAAACCTAAACCTAAATGAAGGGCTGGAGGACAGTCCCACCAGAGGGGACTGAGTTGCTGGCTGGGAGAAGTCTTCCTCTCCTTGCTTTCCTTGGATGTCATCAGTGCTGGTGGCAGCTGCTTGGCATGTTCCTGGCAGGGACAGCTGAGGGACTAAGGGGCTCTGCTCCTGCTGTCACCTGTCCATGCTGGGGTAGAAGGAGGGAAGTGGCAGCTGCTCAAGGGCCTGGGGAGCCCATGCCCATCTAGGGGGAGAAGAGCAGGAGTTGGGCACGGCCTCCTGAAGAGTGGAGGAACAAAGAGGCTGCCCTGGGCACCTGAGCTCCAGCCCTGGGACCTGCCAGACAGAGACATGTGCCCAGGTGGCTGCCAGGTCCCCCTCACCCCCACTGCATCCCCCCTCAGCAGCTGAGCCTGCCCATACCGGGGTCTTCAGGTCCTTCAGCTGGTTCCTCAGCTGGAAGAGCTCTGAGGATGTCAGCAGGATGGTGTTGAGGGTGTGGACCATGGTGGAGGCAAACTTGAGGTCCTCCTCCCGCAGGAGGATGTCTGCCATGGAGTGGAAGATGTTTTCTGCGTTCAGAAGTAGGCAAAGCTGCCTGCAAGGCACAGAGAAGAGAAACCAGGGTGGGGAAGGATGGGTCATGAACCTTTCTTTGACCTGAGTCCACGCCCTGGAGAGCACCAGGGCTGGGCACCTAGGGTGGCACCAAAAGGAGCATGCAGTGGGGAGGGTGCAGCTAATCACAGGAGGACTAGGCCCCCCCCCAAAAAAAAAGGGAGCTAGGGCTAAGACGCATCCCAGGTCATGGTGTTCTGGGACTCACCCACCAGCAACTCACCCACTGTGGTTTGTTGCCACCTCGAGCCTCCAAGTGACCTCCCTTGAGAGGTTTCAGCCTCTCCTTCCACCCTGACCACTGCAGGGAGGCTGCAGCAGCGTGGCATGGGACAGCCCAGTCCCACCAGTGTCCCCCAACACCCAGAACAACTGGTCTGGAGCGAGTGTGCCCACCAGGACAAAGCAATTCCCACCCAGCCTTGTGCAACCTGGAAGCCCTGGAACCTGAGGCTCACCTTTCCCTCTCCCCTTTCTTCCAATAACCTGCCCTGGTGCTCTTTGAACTCATTCATGCTTCACCTCCCCCAGAAGGTGCTGATGAGCTTTGGAGCTCCAGCAGGAAGATGCCTCTGCCCTGCTGGACACTCCATCAAACAGCCCTTTCCCCACCACATGGCATGGTTGGTGGCATGACCCACCCTGACCTGCCTGGCTGAGCCCAGCAGGTCATGGGCAGCAACATTCTGCTTAACAAACCTTGGGGCATTCCCAAGGCTTTCAACCTTTCAGACCAGAAATCAAACCTGCCCCCCCCCCACCCCCTTTTGTTTTTCTCTTGTTTGTTTGGATTTGGGCATTTCCTCTTTTCCTGCACTCTCCTCCCTCCTTAGCACCTGAAATGCTACCCAGGGCTGGCTCAGCCTGCATCAGGAACTCCTGGGGGAGCCTCACCCAGCCACCCACCTTCTCCTGAAATTGGGGTGCTCCACAAGCACCCATATCTGATGTAGGCAGATGCTGGCACTCCTCATCTCCTGCTTTTCCCCCAACTCCATTCCCCACCACACAACATCAGCTGGCAACTAAAGCCCCTCTTGGAGGCAGCTCAGAAGGGTTTAGGATGCCAAAGACGGAGCACCCATTTTGGCAGCCGGGTGGCAGGCACTTGGTTGTGCTGGGGAGGTGGGAGGCAAACCTGAACCCACCCCTCGAGGTCCCATTTTCACCTCCTGGGCTTGAAGAAGCAGCTGAGTTTCAAGGTGGAAGGCTACAGGAAGCCATTTCAGACCTGCTGGTTTAGGGACACAGGAGGCAGACGGGGATGAAAGAAAAGGATCTCCCCTCCCAACAGGCAGGGAGCAAGAACCCCCTCACCTTCCTCCCAAATCTGCCAAGCAACCCAGTCCCAGCCCCTCTCCACGGGCAGCTCCCTGATGCTGCCTGGCCAAGGCTGGACAATGAGATGCTCTGTGAGGGCTTTTACGTAAGCCAAGGCAGCGCTCGCCCCGGACCCCGTTCCGAGGGAAGGGGCCCTGATAAATAAGCTCCTTTATCCCAACCCTCCTTACGTAACCCCTGCTGCATTCATGGCCCTGAGAACGCCTGGACCAGGGCTGCAGGGAGGAGGGAGAGTGGTGGGAAAAGAGCAGGAAGGGAAGGGGAAGGCTTTGCTAAGTCCAGGCTGATGGAGCCAAGAGGAGATCAATAGCTCAGCAGCGCAGGCAGCCTCTGCTCACAGCCAGCTGCAGCTCAGCTCAGCACAGGCAGCTACAAGCTCAGCCTCAGGAGCTACAAACCCAGCCCAGGCAGGTCCAAATCCAACTTGGGCAGGGTCAAATCCAACCTGGGCAGGTCCAAGCCCAGACTGGGCAGGGTGAAATCCAACCAGGGCAGGTACAAGCCCAACCTGGGCAGGGCCAAGCCCAGACTGGGCAGGGTGAAATCCAACCTGGGCAGGTCCAAATCCAGCCTGGGCAGGGCCAAGCCCAGCCTGGGCAGGGCCAAGTCTAACCTGGGCAGGGCCAAGTCTAACCTGGGCAGGCCTAAACCCAACTTGGGCAGGGTCAAATCCAACCTGGGCAGGTCCAAGCCCAGACTGAGCAGAGTCAAATCCAACCTGGGCAGGTACAAGCCCAACCTGGGCAGGGTCAAATCCAACCTGGACAGGTCCAATCCAACCTGGGCAGGGTCAAATCTGACCTGGGCAGGTCCAAGCCCAGCCTGGGCAGGGTGAAATCCAACCCGGGCAGGACCAAACGCAGCCTGNAACCTGGGCAGGTCCAAGCGCAGCCTGGGCAAGTTCAAGCCCAGCCTGGGCAGGGTCAAATCCAACCTGGGCAGGTCCAAGCTCAGCCTGGGCAGGGCCAAATCCAACCCGGGCAGGTCCAAGTCTAACCTGGGCAGGTCCAAGCCCAGCCTGGGCAGGTCCTAGCCTAACCTGGGCAGGTTCAAGCCCAACCTGGGCAGCCCTAAGCCCAGCCTGGGCAGGGTCAAATCCAACCTAGGCAGGTCCAAGCCTAGCCTCAGCAGGACCAAATCCAACCTGGACAGGTCCAATCCAACCTGGACAGGGTCAAATCCAACCCGGGCAGGTCCAAATCCAGCCTGGGCAGGTCTAATCCAACCTGGACAGGGTCAAATCCAACCTGGGCAGGTCCAAGCTCAGCCCAGGAGTGAGTTGGTTCCACCCATGCCAGGCACTCTGAACTCAAAGCAGGATGATTCCCTGTGCCCAAACTGGGGATAGGTCCTCCAGTGCCCAACACTGGGACAATTTTACCCCCTGTCCAGAGTGCCCAGCATGCTGGCACAGTTGGGGACAGGCTCTTGGAGCTGCTGTTTGCCACCTTCCAGGCAGAAAGGAGCTTGACCAGACTCAATCCAGCCTCACTCTGATGCTGCTGAGTGTTGAGGACCCTCTGGAGCTGACCTTGCCCACCCACAGCAAGGATGCTGGTGGGGTTGGGTGTATGTGTCCCATTTCCACAGCTCCTCCATGGAAAAGGAGGGCTCTGGTTTTCCAGAAATAGGAGCTCCAAGGTTTGCCTGGCTTCAGGCAGCACTGCCAGCGAGCAGGGGGCTGAATGTGAGCTGCCTTCTAATTCAGGCCTGCTTTGGATTAGCAGGGAAGGGCTGGGTTTGGTCTCCCCCACCCTCACCCCACCCCTAACCACTTTCCATGGCACTGGGAAACTGGAAACCAACAGGGGGTTAAAGGAGCAGCCAGGCAGAGGCTGTCCCCCAGCCCCAAAGCTCTGCCATGCCTCCAGGGGTGCTGTCCCAAGAGGGTGCCCACTCCCTCCTGCTGCTGTCCCCCCTGCCCCTTAGGGGCTCTTTGGGAACCACCACCAGCAGAATGAGTTTGCCAGCACTCAGCAGCTTGGCACGCTGCATCCAGAGCCCCCAAACTGCTCCCCCCATCCACCTGCCCCCTTCAGAGCCCAAAAGAGGTCCCCAAAGGAGAGGACAAGAGGCCAGGCAGGCAGCTGCTGGCCGTGGTGACAGCAGCCAGCAGCTGAGCCCAACCATTGGCACGGGGAGGGATGCCCTGAAGCAGATCCCCTGGGAGTCTCCAGTGGCATGAGGGGAATGCAGGGCTGGCTGGGAGGAGGCTGGGGACAGGGCTGGGCAGGGGACAGGTGGCTTCAAGCTATTCCCTCAGCAGCTGAGATGCTGGAGGAGCTGCTGGGGAAAGGGGACAGGGCAGAGGGGCCAGGCAGCCATACCCTAGGTAGAAACACCCCACATATGCACAGGCACCCCATAAACCTCTCCAGCCACAGCCCAGCTGTAAGCCAAGCTCTCAGTCACTAACTGGGGCTGACTGTGCCCATCCACCCACCTGCCCCTGCTTTGAAGGAAGGAGCTGGTTAATGCCCACCCCAAAGCATCATCCCAGTGAGATGCCTCTCCCCAGGGCTCTCCTTGCATCTCCACGGGTGCCATGTACCTCCCCCTTGCCCATCCCCTTGCCAGCAGGGACCCTGTGAGTCCCTGAGGACCTCCTGGCAAGGCAGAGGATGGGAAGCAGCAGCCCTGCAGGCACACGATGAGGGATAATGAAGAGCAGCGTTTAGGTCATTAAAATTTAACTCCTTCAATTAAAAAGGTTATTTAAACCCTTCCAGCAGAGCCAAGGAGCATGGCTGGGGGCAGATGGCAGGCAGAGTGGTGATGAGGAGCATCCCCCCTGCCCCCAGCACTGCCCACTGACTCCTTAGGCTCCCGAAGGACTCAGTGGGTGACCACCAGCTCCTGCCACGGGGCTAGGACCCTGTCCCTCCCTCTAGCCCACCTCAAGACAATGCCAGCCAAGGGGAAGAGCCAGGGAGGTCCACCACAAGCTTTGCACCTCAGTGCCAGCCCTGAGCTGCACCCCATTCTGCACCACAGATTGCCCCCCCCCCAACACTGCCAGCTGGCTGTCACCGAGCCACCAGGATGGCTCCCAGAGGGAATTCCCAGCACAGCACCCATGGGTGGGGTGGGATGAGGTAGCTGTGGCCAAGCTGCAAGCCCTGAGGGAAGGAGCTTGCAGGAGGTGTCAGAGCGTTGCGGGGGGGGGGGCAGCTTCGGAGCCACATCTCCAATTAAGGGCAAGCCCCAGAGCCCCTCCCAGCCCTCTTGGAAACTTGGATAATCTAAACATCATCTAAACAGCAGCCTCCAAGGAGCTGCTGCTGCAGCTCCTATCCCACCCACTTGATCCCTTTTAACCCTTCCAAACCCATCCCCCTTGGCCCAAAGTGGGCAAGGGGCAGCCTGGAGATTGCCCACGGTGGGTGACAGCTTGGTTTTGTCAGGAGCAGAGCTGAAATCCATCTCTCCCTCTAGCTAAGACCTGCAGGGAGCCTCTTCTTTTTTTTTTTTTCTTTTTTTTTGAGGCGGGGAGGGGCTGGGGAGTGCTGCTGGCCCCCTCCCATCAGCCCAGCCCCGTCCTGCTGCGTTCAATTAAGCAGGTGCTTCTTCATTAAGCACCAACCATTTGCTTTATTAGCTGCGGGGCCCCAGCAGGGCCAGCATCCTGGCTTGCTCCACTTCCAGCAACTGGGACAGAGCTGGAGTTGGGGAAAGGAGGCAGCCAAGGTTGGAGGGTGTGATGCCCGGGGTGGGGGGGTCCCACTGTCCCACTTTTTGGTCCACCACCTGTCCTGTGGTACAGCCTCTCCACCCTTCCCCCCCCCTTGCCCCCGCTCCTTCCCTGTGGGAAGGCTTCCCACTGCCCTTCCTCCCTGGCAGGTGCCCTGGCTTGACCCCCAAGGGACCTGCAACCCCCACAGTGCCACATCTCCATCCCCTTGAAGTCCTACTGCCAGGGGAAAACAGCATCCCCAGCCTGGCCCAGCAGCTGGGATCTGTTAGGAATTTGAAAGAGGAAGTGCAGATAAAATTAGGACGGGAAGGGAAGGCAGGAGGATGTTGTTCCTTTGCCCTACCCCACTGAAGAAAATGCCAATCCTGTTTTTCTCCTACCCTTTGCTGAATCCAGCTCTGGGCAGGGGAAACCATGGCAACCCTGGCAGCTGCTGCTGCTTCCCAAATCCATCGTGTTTCATGCAAGGGATAGCAAAGGGTTTGGGAAATCCAGGAGCACCCTTCTGCAAGAGGCAGGGTTGGGAGGAGAAGGATCCTCTGCTTGCTCTATTTCCCCTCTCCCAGCCACCAGCTCCCACCTCAAAGCCTCCACTGGCAGCTTTCCCTAACGAGCCTGAATCCTTGTCCAGGAGACAGAGAGGACCTGGTGGGGCCTGTCCCCTGGGGATGGGCTTGCAGACATCAAGATGGAGAGAGATACAAGGGTGGAGCATCCACACCTGGACAACAGAAGCTGTAAAGTGCAGGCAGGCCAAGGAAAGCCTTGGAGAACATGGACAAGTCCTCAGGAAGGGCACAAGGAAATTCAACAAGGCCAAGTGTAAGGTCCTGCACCTGGGTAGGCACAATCCCAAGCACAACTCCAGGCTGGGTGGGGAATGGCTGAGAGCAGCCCTGAGGAAAAGGACCTGGGGGTCTGGGGTGATGAAAAGCTCAAGATGAGGCTGCAGTGTGAGTGCAGCCCAGACAGCAACTGTGTGCTGGGCTGCAGCAAGAGCAGTGTGGGNCAAGTCTGAGCTTGCTTCTCAACCTCACCAGCTCTGGTTTCTCCTCAAGAAGTTCCTCTAGGGAACTGGGTGAAAGCTGTGGAGCAGAGGTGTGTGGATCCAGGAGGAGGTGTAGTGTGGATCCAGGGAAGCTGAAAACAAGCCCCAAGAAGCTTTTGCTTGCAAAGGGAAAGGTGCAGAGTGTTTGCCTGCAAACAAGGAAGCCCTCCCCCGGAGCGTCTGCTCGGCGGGAGCTGGCAGCCTGATGCCTGCTGAAGGAGCCGTGGTGCCAGCTCGGAGCTGGGCTGGGGCCACCTCAGCCAGAAGGCTCCCCAGGGATCCCCAAGAGGAGCACAGCACAAACAGTGCAGTTTCAAGCTGGTGAAACAAGTCCTGCAGAGCTTCAGCTCCTCCTGATGCTCCCTGGGAGATACTCGGACCACAAGCAGGTCCTGTCCTGGCAGGCAGGGATGGCATCTCCGCTGCCCACTCACCTACTGAAGCTACAACTCACCTCCCAGGCACCTTCACTTTGACTTGTGGTGAAACCAGCCTTATCCCCACCCCAGGTGTTAGCTGCCTGGAGAACAGCTCCCTTTCAAAGAGGTCACCTTCACTGCCCCAGGAGGTGTTCAAGCTGCATGCGGAGGCACTGTGGGATGTGGGTTTGCAGCCATGGTGGTGCTGGCTTGATGGTTGGACTGGATGATCTTGAAGGTCTCTTCCAAACTGGAGCAGTTCCATGAACTCCAACACCTCTTGGACACTTAGAAGATCAGTGAGATACCCACAGCTCCACATTGAACAGGAGTGGGGAAACAAGACTGTGCCAAGGAGAAGAAAGAGTTTCTTCAGCAGAAGTTTCTTCAGTCTCTTCTCACCTGCAGCACAGATCATCTGACCACAAATATCCTCTGGGATGGGCCAGGAGCTAAAGGATAATGAAATCTGGAAGCTTGATGGTCCACCCAGCCCAACTCTTAAAGAATAAGACAGGTGAGCGTGAAAGCTCCTCCAAGGTGAAGCCCACAGGACACACATACCCAGCACCAGCCTCCAGCTGCCCAAGCCACTGTGTCCCAGGAGATTCCCTGAGGAAACCTTAATGTGGACCATGGATAAAGCAGTGCAGTCACTGAAGACATGCAAAGGTAAGGAGATGCTGTAGAAAGAGGTTTGCAGAAGTCTTCTGAGGAGCAGCTGAGGGAGCTAGGGGTGGAGAATAGAAGACTCCAGAGGGACCTTGGCTCTGCTCTGCTCAGACCTCACCTCCAGTCCTACCTCCAGTTCTGGTATCCCCAGCAGAAGTAGGACACAGCTGCTGGAGTGAGGCCAGAGGAGGCCACAAAGGTGATCCCAGGGCTGGAGCAGCTCTGCTGTGAGCACAGGCTGAGGGAGCTGGGGGGGTGCAGCCTGCAGAGGAGAAGGCTCCAGGGGGACCTCAGAGCTGCCTGCCAGTGCCTGAAGGGATCCTGCAGGAAGGCTGCAGAGAGACTTTTGCTGAGGGTGTCTGGAGCCAGGCCAAGGGGGAATGGTTTGGAGCTGAGGCAGAGCAGGGTTAGAGTGGAGCTGAGGAAGGAGTTCTTCAGTCTGAGGATGCTGAGATTCTGGAATGCACTGCCCAGAGAGGTTTGTGGCTGCCTCTTCCCTGGGGGTGTTCAAGGCCAGGCTGGATGAGGCCTTGAGCACCCAAGCCTAGTTGAGAGGTGTCCCTGGGCATGGTATGGGGGGTTGGAGTAGATGATCTCTGAGGTCCCTTCCAATCTAAGCCATTCTCTGATGTTTCCTGTCAGGCTTCCCCTGCTCTGAAGGGGAGGAAGGGCAGGAGCTGGCTGGGGCTGGGGTGGGGAGATGCATGAAGCAGCAGCAGCAGCAGCAGCAGCAGCTCCTTGAGCTGAGATGTTGCCGTCCCTCACAGGCTGACAGCTGTGGCCTCATTTTCCAGGGAACTGACAGGCTCCTGCTCCTTCTTTTCCCCCTCCTATCATTTCCCTTCCCTGAGAAGAAAATAGGTTAAAGGAGGGAGCAGAGCAGGGAGCAGAGGAGAGGCTGAGCCGGCCCGGGGCACGCACAGCCTGCCGAAGTGGGAGCTGTGGGCACTGCCCTCACCCAGCCCATTCCCACCCTGCCAATTTGCTTGGTAGCTGAGGAGCTGCAGATGAGCTGGCACCATGTGCTGCCAGCCCTGCCCTGGGCTGATCCCCAGCACCGTGGGCAGTCAGGCAGGGAGGGGATTCTCCCCCTCTGCTGTGCTCTGCTGAGACCCCAACTGCAGTGCTGGAGTCCTCAGCACAGCACAGACAGGGACCTGTTGGAGCAGGGCCAGAGGAGGCCACAGCAGTGCTGGCAGGGCTGGAAGGGCTCTGCTCTGAGGCCAGGCTGGGAGAATTGGGGGTGTTCAGCCTGGAGAAGAAAAGGCTCCAGGGAGACCTTCTGGGGGCCTTTCAGGGGGCCTCTAAGGAAGCTGGGGACAGTTTTGAGCAGGGCCTGTTGGGAGAGGCCATGGTTTGAACTGAGTGAGACTCAGAGAGAAGGGAGAAATGTTTAATACTGAGGGTGGGAAGAGCCTGGTTTGGGTTCCCCATTGCAGTTGAAGTCATTTGGGGCTGTGAGCAACCTGCCATGGCTGCAGAGACCCTGTTGAGCATGGGGAGGCTGAACTAGACTGAGGGTCTCTTCCAAATCACAGAATTGTCAGGGCTGGAAGGCACCTCAAAGATCATCCAGTTCCAACCTCCCTGCCATGGGCAGGGACACCTCACACTAGAGCAGCTTGCTCAGAGCCACATCCAGCCTGGCTTTAAAAGCACCCAAGGATGAGGCTTCCACCACCTCCCTGGGCAACCTGTGCCAGTCTCTTACCAGCCTCATGCTGAAGAACTTCTTGCTAACATCCAATCTGAATCTCCCCTCCTCTAGTTTGGCTCCATTCCCCCCAAGTCCTATCTCTACCTGACACCATAAAAGTCCCTCCTCAGCTTTCCTGTAGCCCCCTTCAGACACTGGAAGGCTACAATAAGCTCTCATTGGAGCCTTCTCAGTCTCAACAGCACCAACTCTCTCAGTCAAACCATTCCATGACTCTACTAAACAAAGCTGCTTTAGCTCCTAAAAACCTGCCTGAGGAGCAGGTTCCTGTCCTGGTTGTGGCTGAGACTTTGCAGCCCCCCTCCCCCCAGGGTCTTTCTTGCCCATAGGGAAAGCAGATGTGGAGCACTCTGGTCCTGTTTGGCATCCCCTGGAAGCAGGAGGAGTCGTTTGAGGTGGAGGACAGCAGCAATGCAGCACCTGTCCAAGGGTGATGCTGTCCAGAAGGAAATAAAGAAGGCCTGGAAAGGGGTGGCAGAGTTCCAGGAGTGGAAACAGGAGGGGACATGTTGGGTCAGTGTGAGGAGCATGCCCTGGGGTGGGAGGTGAACATCTGGGCTTGGACCTGCCACTGCCCTTCTCCCCTCGCTCTGCTGGGAGCAAACAGGCTGGGTTTTGCCAGATCAGCTCAAATCCAGTGTCAGCTGCATGCCAGGCAGAGCTAATCCCTGTGTGGCTTCAGGGAGAGGGGACAGGAGGAGCAGGAGGCACTGGGGGGACACTCGAGGACTTCCTGGAGCTCAGGGAAGGAGGTGCCTGTGAGAGTCGGCATAACAAAAAACAAAACAAAACAAAAAACACAAAAACAAACAAACAAAAAACCCCAAAAAACCCAAAAAAGCCTCATTTCTGCCATGGGTTAGATGCCCCCAGGTGTTATTTTGGCATTGCTGCCACCTCTCAGTGCTGGGGGAGGAGATCCTGATGCCCTCCCTGCTTTGGGAGGGATGCCAAGGGGGGGATGCAGCCTGAGGAGCCTCACTCCCAGCAACCCTCCAAAGGCCCAGGGGCATGTGAGTGGAGAGCAGCTGGATGCTCCCTGCCACATCAGCACCCTAAAAATCATGGAATCATGGAGTGGATTGGGTGGGAAGGGACTTTCAAAGCTCATCCAGTCCAACCCTGCCCTGCACTCTGCAGGGACAGCTGCAGCTAGAGAAGGTTGCTCACAGCCACAGCCAACCTCACCTGCAATGGTGCCAGCCATGGGGCAGCTCCCACCTCTCTAGGCAAACCCAAACCAGGCTCTCCCCACTCTGTGTCAAACATTTCTCCCTTCTCTCTACTCTCAATCTCCTTCTTTCAGTTCAAACCATGACTTCTTGTCCTGTCACAGCAGGCCCTGCTCAAAATCTTGTCCCCAGCTTCCTTAGGGGTGCCTTGAAAGGCCACCAGAAGGTCTCCCTGGAGCCTTCTCTTCTCCAGGCTGAACAAGCCTAACTCTCTCAGCCTGGCCTCACAGCCCTCACATCATTTTCGTGGTCTTCTCTGGACCTGCTGCAACAGTCCCATGTCCTTCTTGTGCTAAGAGCACCCAAATCTACAAGGGGACCTTCTGTAGGCAGAGCTGAGCACTGAGAGCAGGTCCTGCACTGTAGGCAAGGAGCCCTAAGGGGAAAGAGCTCCAACCAGGGTGGCTTTTGCACAGCTTCATGCTTCCAGCAGGGAGCTGAAGATGTTCCACCCTGCACCATCTCAGCCCAGGACACTCCTCCTTGGGAGCAGAGCACCTGGCTGGACCCAGCAGTGGAAGGGAGGGAGCCTGCAGCTGGGCTGAGCTCTTCCTAGGGCAGCATCCAGCCTCCAGCATCCACCTCGGATGGAATGCGGAGGCCAAGCGTGACCCCGGGAAGTGCTGAGGCATCCTTCTGCTGCTTATTTGTGCCAGCAGCAGGTGGCACAGGAGGAGGAAGAGGGAGCTGGTAGGAAGCCATGGGCTATGGAGTGCAAAAAGCAGCCAGGAAGGGACAACAGTAAAAAAGCTCCCTTGATGAGAGCAGCAGGAAGCAAAACATCCAACCCTGCCTTGAGGTTTTCGAATGAGTGTGCCCTGGGGATAATCCTGGGGGAGATCCCCTCTAAGAGATGGGAGGAGAACATCACCAACCTCTCTCAGCCTTCCTGCCCTGGCTTTTTCCTCCATGGAGATGAGGAGATGAATAAATCAAGGAGCCACATTTGCAGAGCAAGAGCAGGAAGCAGCAGCAAACCCCACACTCCCCCAAGCCTGGGCTGATGGGGTCAGACGTGGGTTAGTTTAGCAGCTGACCCCCAAAACCTCCTCTCTGCCCTGCACCAACCCCCATGAGGAAGGTCCTCACCCCGTCAGCCAGGCATAGGAAAATTTGGGAGACACCTTGGAAGCTGCTCAAGCCAAAGCTCTGTGCTGGGGAGACACTTAGCAAGCAGGGAAGCTGAGGGCTCCTTTCCCTGGCTCTCTCCTTCCCTATCCCACTTTTCTGGAGCACTCTGGCTGGGATCTCACAGAGAGCACTGGGATGGTGCAAATATCCTCCCTCGTGGGGACCTGCCCTTTGAAGGAACTTGGTCATTTTGGGAGGCTTTTCCTCCCTGCTGTACACTTCCCCTTCCTCCCCTCCAGCCTCTCTCTGACCCGGATTAATGCCAGCCCTCTCTGGCTGCTGCTCACATGTGGTTCCCATTTTCCTGCAGCAAAATCCATCAAATCCTTCCAGGAAGCTCTGGCTCCACCTGGAGCAGCTTTGGACAATGAACTCGTTGCCAGAAGCTGCTCCCCACTGCAACTCTTTAGGCTCTGTGGGGGCATCTCCCACCCCTTCCCAAGGGATCCAGCTTCTGCTATCCCAGGAGCAACCAGGCTCATAAAGACCTTCAGGATGCTTCCCAGGGCTTTGCAACTCTAGAGCCAAACTCTAGCCTGGGATAAATTTGGTTTGTCCCCTCCAGCTCCTGCTCCATGGGGCTGTGGAGGCTATGGGAGAGGCCAGTTCCCAGAGACTGTTCCCCCTGCAGCTCTCCAAGCCCTGTGGAGGCATCTCCCATCCTTCCCAAGGCAGTTCCTGCTATTCCCAGCAGGAATAAACCTTTGGCAGAGCAAACAGGTTCCTCATGACCTTCAGGATGCTTCCTTGTGCTTTATAACCCTAGATCCAACCTCCAGCCTGGGATAAATGGGGGTTTTCCCCTCCAGCTCCTGCTCCATGGGGCTGTGGAGGCTATGGGAGAGGCCAGTTCCCAGAGACTGTTCCCCCTGCAGCTCTCCAAGCCCTGTGGAGGCATCTCCCATCCTTCCCAGGAGGTCCAGGTCCTGCTACTCCCAGCAGGGATAAACCTTTGGCAGAGCAAATAGGTTCCTCATGAATTTCATGATGCTGCCCAGTGCTTTGCAATCCTAGATCCAAACTCCAGCCTGGGGGAAATTGTTCTTTTTCCCCTCCAGCTCCTGCTCCATGGAGCTGTGGGAGGTATGAGAGGACCCAGAACAATGTCCCAGATGCTTGGTGAAATCTCAGACTCATGCAGCATGACCTTGTGGAGTCCACTCCCTGAGGTCAAATGGACAATTTGGCAGCTTTTGGGGGGGGGGTTTGAAGCAGGGTCTGTTGGGACAGGCCAAAGGGGGATGGTTTGAACTGAAAGAAGGAGATTGAGAGTGGAGAGAAGGGAGAAATGTTTGACACTGAGGGTGGGGTGAGCCTGGTTTGGGTTTGCCTAGAGAGGTGGGAGCTGCCCCATGGCTGGCACCATTGCAGGTGAGGTTGGCTGTGGCTGTGAGCAACCTTCTCTAGCTGCAGCTGTCCCTGCAGAGTGCAGGGCAGGGTTGGACTGGATGAGCTTTGAAAGTCCCTTCCCACCCAATCCACTCCATGATTCCATGATTTTAGGGTGCTGGTGTGGCAGGGAGCATCCAGCTGCTCTCCACTCACATGCCCCTGGGCCTCAGAGAGTTGCTGGGAGTGAGGCTCCTCAGGCTGCATCCCCCCCTTGGCATCCCTCCCAAAGCAGGGAGGGCATCAGGATCTCTCCTGACGAGCTTTGAAAGTCCCAGGTGACCTCTCAAGGTCCCTTCCAGCCCAAACCAGGCTGTGATTCCACAGTTCTGAACTCCCAAACCTTGGTGCAGAGCCTGGGGATGCTCCATCACCCCCACACCCAGCTCAGGTGGGACAGGGTCACAGGATGGTAGGGGTTGGAAGGGACCTCCATAGATCAAGTCCAAGTCCTCTGCCAGAGGAGGACCATAGAATCTAGCACAGGTCACACAAGAACACATCCAGACAGGGCTGGAAAGGCTCCAGAGAAGGAGACTCCACAAGCTCTCTGGGCAGCCTGTGCCAGGGCTCTGTGAGCCTTGCAGTCAAGGTGGAGCTTGATTCATGTTGAGGTGGAACTTCCTGGCCTGCAGTTTCCATCCATTGCCCTTGTCCCATGCCAGGGCACAAGTAAGAAGAATTTGTCCCCTCCCTCTTGACCCCCAGCTCTCAGTTATTTATAGGCATTGCTCAGAGCCCCTCTAAGTCTTCTCTTCACCAGACCAAACATCCCCAGGGCTCTCAGCCCCTCCTCCTCAGGCAGTGCTGCAGTCCCTTCAGCATCCTTGCAGCCCTCCCTTGGACTCTCTCCAGCAGATCCCTGTCCCTCCTGAACTGGGGAGCCCAGAGCTGGATGCAATATTCCAGGAGAGTCTCACCAGGGCAGAGTAGAGGGGGAGGAGAACCTCCCTCCATCTGCTGCCCACACTCTTCTTAATGCCCCCCAGGATCTTATTGTGGCCTTCTTGGCCACCAGGGCACACTGCTGTGCCATGCAGAACTTGATGCCCACTGGGACTCTCCCAGGTCCCTCTCCACAAGGCTGCTCCCCAGCTTGTCACCTCCCAGCCTGTACTGGTGCAGTTTTTATTCCTTCCCAGGTGCAGGACTCTGCACTGATCCTTGCTGAACCTCCTTAGGTTCCTCTCTGCCCAGCTCTCAGCCTGTCCAGGTCTCACAGCCTCCAGCTGACTTAGCCAAGCCTCCCAGCTGGGTGTCATCAGCAAACTTGCTGAGCAGACTCTGTCTGTGCCCTCATCAGTGGCATTGCTGAAGATGTTGAACAGGACTGGAGCCAGCCCTGGGGGACTCCACTGGTTACAGCTCTCCAGCTGGCCTTGGCACCACTGATCTTTGCCCTCTATTGTGTAACCAGTTCCTAACCCATCTCACTCCCTGCTCTTCCAGTCCCACCCTTCCTGAGCTTGCTCACGAGGATGTTATGGGACACAGTGCCCAAAACCTTGCTAAGGTCTCCCCAGGGCTTCTCTCCAGCAGATCACCTCCCAACCTCTGCTGCCACAGTTCATTGTCCCTTCCCAGAACACAGATCCCTGCTTTCAGAAATAAAAAAAAAAAAAGGGCAAAAAGCTCAATAACTAAGAAGCTTTCTTTGGTTCCTCCTTTCTGAGAGGCACAAGGAAGAGGGGTGGGGGTGGGGAGGGCTGGAGAGCAAAAGCATGAAGCAGGGAAGGGCAAGCAGCCAGGGAGCATCCTGGCAGGCAGAGAGCTGAGCCTTTTCGCAGCCTCGCTGCCTCCCGACACAGAAGCTTCCCTTGTAGCTCTCCCAGCTGTTTGGATTTCACCCCAGTTCATATCACAGTTTATCAAAGGCACTGCATTTTCTTTTTTTTTTCCCCTCCCCCCTTTTTTTTTTTTGTTCTTTTTTTCTTTCTCTCTCTTTTTCTCCCTACAGAGCACACAAGTGTGGGATTTGTTCGGCGGTGCGGCCAGCACCCGGAGTGGGAGAGGGGAAGAGGTGACACAAATGTCCTCCCCTGACCCACCCAAAGCCCTGAGTCCACTTGTTGGTGGAGCAGAGGGATTTGCAGGGCATGGGGTTGGCAACAGGAGCTGGAAGGGGACCCAAAGGTCTGGCAGAAGAGGAGGCTGAAGGGGAAAACCTCATTGCTCTTTCTGGCTCCCTGAGAGGAGGCTGCA